>JAREIS010000489.1:0-274123 GCA_030060385.1 Muscicapa striata striata | reverse complement strand
GGCGATATCGCGGTGAGGGGAGGGCGATATCGCGGTGAGGGAGGGCGATATCGCGGTGAGGGAGGGCGATATCGCGGTGAGGAGCACAATGTCGCGACACGGGAGGGCCAGCCGCGCCGTGTGTCCCCTCGCTGTCGCCGCAGGCACGGCCCCGCGGGACTCGAGCTTCCTGGTGAGCGCGCTCATGGTTCACCACTACCAGCGCGGGGCCTGGTACCCGCGGGGGGGCGCCAGCGAGGTCGCGTTCCACGCCGTGCCCGTCATCGAGCGCGCGGGGGGCGCCGTGCTCGTGCGCGCCCCCGTCACGCGCGTGCTCGTCAGCGCCGACGGCACCGCCGTGGGTGAGCTACGGGACCCCACCCCCAAAATCCCCGAGGGTTGGGGACGCGGTGGCAGCGCCCCGCCTGTCCCTGACCCCCCCCCGCGTTGTCCCCGCGGTGTCCCCGCGGTGTCCCCAGGGGTCGCGGTGCGGGCGGGGCCCGGGCACGAGGAGCTGGAGATTCGCGCCCCCCTCGTCATCTCCGACGCCGGAATCTTCAACACCTTCGAGAAGCTTCTGCCGCCGCACGTCCGCAGCCACCCCGGTAAGGTGGCACTTGTGTCGCCGTGTCCCTCGCGTCCTCAGTGTCCCCAGAATCCCCACATCCTCACCGTTCCTGTCACCCCCGTGTCCCCACTCAGCCACGCTCGGTGTCAGCTTGTGTCCCCACCCAGCCGCGCTCGGTGTCACCCCGTGTCCCCGCCCAGCCGCGCTCGGTGTCACCCGTGTCCCCGCAGGTGTCCGCTCCCGCCTGGCCATGGTCCGGCCGGGCATGGGCTCCTTCCTGGTGTTCGTGGGGCTGCGGGGCAGCGCGGCCGAGCTGGGGCTGCCCCCCACCAACTTCTGGATCTACCCCCACAACGACCTGGATGCCATGTGAGGGGTCCCGGGGGGCGCGGGGGGCGCGGGGGCGGGCGGGGGGCGCGGGGGGACACCCGGCCCCGTTTCCCGCAGGATGAGCCGCTACGCCGCCCTGAGCCGCGACGAGGTCCCCGAGAACCTGGCCATGATGTTCGTCACCTTCCCCGCCGCCAAGGACCCCACGTACGAGCAGCGACACCCAGGTACGGCTGCGGGGGGACCCCGCGTGTCCCCCGCGCTGCTCCGGGGGCGCCGGGGCTCGGAAATCCCTGCGGCACGGGGTGGGCACTGTCACTGTCACTGTCACTGCCACAGGGTGGGCACTGTCACCCCCACAGGGTGGGCACTGCCGCTGTCACCCCCCGGCGGTGCCACCGCGTGTCCCCGCCCCCAGGCAGGTCCTGCATGACCATCCTGACCATGGCGCGCTATGAGTGGTTCGAGGAGTGGGCCGGGAGCCGCCCGCGGCAGCGCGGCCCCGAGTACCGGCGCTACAAGATGGACATCGCCCAGCGGCTGCTGGACCGCGCCCTGCTGCGCTTCCCGCACCTGCGGGACAAGGTGCTGGGGGGCACGGGCTGCGGGGGGGCCCCGGGGGGTCCTGCCCCGCCTCGAGCCCCCCGTCCCGCGCAGGTGGAGTTCGTGGAGGCGGCGACGCCGCTGACCAACCAGCACTACCTGGGGGCGGCGCGGGGGGAGATGTACGGCACCGAGCACGACCTGCGCCGCTTCAGCCCCGCCGTGGTGGCGGCTCTGAGACCCGACACGCCCGTGAGGAACCTCTACCTGACAGGTGAGCCCCGTGTCCCCATGTCCCCATGTCCCCATGTCCCCATGTCCCCGAGAGCACCGCCGGGCTCTGTGCACTGTCCCCGCGCTCGCCCTGCAGTGGCTGCTTGTGGCCACATCCCCCGCGGGGGTGGCTCTGTCGCGCCCCGGGGATGTCCCTGTGCCACCGTGGCTGTCCCCAGGGCAGGACGTGTTCTCCTGCGGGCTGGCGGGGGCCGTGCACGGGGGGCTGCTCTGTGCCTCGGCCATCCTGGGCCGCCTGCTCTACCTGGACCTGCTGCTCCTCAAGAGGAAAATCAAGCGGCGGCAGGGCCGGCACACGGCGTGAGGGACACCTTGGGGACACCTGCGCTTGGGGACACCTGCCCTCGGGGACACCTGTCCTCGGGGACACCTCGGGGACACCTGCGCTTGGGGACACCTGCCCTCGGGGATGGCCCCGGGCTGGGAGTGGCTCCCAGCTCAATAAACCCCGGTGTCCCACCTGCCTGAACCTGTCCTTGGGGAGGGGATGGAGATGGGGGTGGGATGGGGACAGGAGATGGGAAAGGGACAGGGATGGGATGGGAGCAGGGATAGGGGTGAGACTGGAGCGGAGAGAGGGCTGGGATGGGGATGGAGACTGGGATGGGGATGGGCACAATGAGCACCCACAGCTGGGGGTGAATTTGGGATGCTGAACCTCCCTAAACTTCCCCCTCCTCTCCCTCTGTACTCCCTGAGCTTCCCCAGCCCCCCCAAACCAGCAGAGCCCGGAATTCTACACTTTAAAATATAATAAATAGGGGAATTCTCTTGGGGAAAGGGGAGGACATGGGCCCGGGCCAGCTGGGTGGTCCCGAAGGGTCCGTGTCCCCCTGAGTGAGGGGGAGAGTTGTCACCAGCTGTCCTTGGAGGGGGTCACCTCTAGGTCCGGGTGGAGCCGGGGGGCTGAGCTGTGGGGTCGTGGCCACATTCGGGGCACGGCCCCTGGGGCAGGGGGTACAGGAAGGGCTTCGCTGTCACCTGAGGGCGAGGAGGGGTCAGAGCGGGGGGACATGTGGCACTCTCAGGGGGTTCCCAGGGAAGGAGGGTGTCCCCCTTTGTGGGCAAGGCAGCCCATAACCCCGTAACCCCAGCACCCCATAACCCCAACACCCAGCACCCCATATCCCCAGCACCCCATATCCCCAGCACCCCATAACCCCAATCACCCCCATAACCCACATCCCATCCCCCCACACCCCACCCCGACCCCCACTCCGGGCCCAGCCCAGCCCCCCCGGCCGGGCGGGACCCACCTCGCTGTAGGGCGGGGGCTCCAGCCCGGCGGGGCCGGCCCCGCTGGGCAGACTGGGCAGACTGGGCAGACTGGGCAGGGTGGGCATCAGGCCCAGCGGGGGGGGCTGGGGGTCTCTGTGGGGCGGGGGCGGCGCGGGGCCCTGCGGGGTCCGGTAGGCGGGGGGGGGCACGGGCTCCTGGCAGAGCTTGCGGATGATGTGGAAGATGAGGAGGAGGATGGTGATGGCTACGAAGGTGATGGCGAAGAGCATGAGCATGGCCCTGGGGACACCAAGAGGGGCGTGCTGGGGGCTGGCATGTCCCCCCTCCCTGGCACCCCCCGGCCCTGTCCCCACACCCGCAGAGCCCCCGGGGTCTCTCCGCGCCCCCACCCCCGTCCGCAGGGACCCCTCCCGGCCCCCGGTAACGAACCCGGTGTCCCCCGGCTCCGCCGCGTCCCCTCCGCGCCACCGCCGCACTCTGGACCGGGGACAGCCCCGGGGCAGCGCCCAGCGCCCCACGCCCGCCGCCCTTTGCACCCTCCCTGCCCCACCGCGGACCTTGCCCTGGGTGGGGGGGACTCGGGGCACCCCGCCGTGGGTTAATTTGGGGTGATTTAGGTCACTTTAGGGTTTTTTTTTAAGGGTGGGACCGTGCTAAGGGGTGCTGGCACCTTGTGCGGGGGCTGTCCCCAAATTGTCGGGGAGATGAGAGGGTGGCCTGGGTGGCGCAGGGCGGGCTCGGGGTGACACGAGGGGTGCTCGGGTGACACGAGGGGTGCTCGGGGGGGCACAGGGGACCCCCGGCCCTGCCGGGAGCCGTGCCCGGGCCGCGGGGAGGGCGAGGAGCGGGATCGCCCCGCGGGTGTGAAAAGCCGCCGGCTCAGCGCCCTGAGCTCCCAAATCCCATCAGAGCCCTGAGCCCCCGGCGGCGGGGGGTGAGCAGGGGGTCGGGGGTGATCCGGCGGTGAGAGGAGGGGTCTGGGGGTGAGGGGAGGGGTCTGGGGGTGAGGGGAGGGGTCCGGGGGATCCGGGTGATCCGGGCTGAACCGCGGGTGATCCGGGGTTGATCTGGGGGATGAACCGGGGGTGACCCGGAGGTGATTCGGGGGCGATCCCGGAGTGACCTGGGGGAACCAGGGGGTGAACGAGGGGTGATCTGCGGGTGAACAGGGAATAATTTGGGGGCGATCCGGGGGTGATCCGGGGCGATCCGGGGTTATCCAGGAGGTGGATCAGAGGTGATCCGGGGGGTGAACCAGGGTGATCCGGGGGCCATTCAGGGACGATCCGGGGGTGGTTCTGGTGCGATCCGGAGCTGAGTGGGTGACAAGGAGGGTGAGCGCCCCAAGAGCAGCCGGCGGCAGAGGGGACAGGGCCCCGGGGCTGCGGGGGCTCGGGAGCGGCAGCCGGAGCGCGGCGGGGCCGGGCCCTGAGCAGGATCATCCCCTAAGGGGTTTAGGGCTGCCCGGGGCACCGGGCTCGCCTCAGCAGCTCCAGCCGCCAAATTGGCTCAAGGGCTTAGCCGGGGATTTGCCGCCACCTGTCCTCCCGTGCCCTGGTGCGGACACCCCAAAATCGGCCCCCCATGAGGCAGAGCCCCCTCGTGCCCCCCAGGGCAGGGGAGGGTGCCCGGGGGTCCCTCTGGGCTCCTGATTGCGCAGAGACCGAGGGGAGGGGGGAATTAAATCCCAGCTGGAAGCAGAAATATCCGCGAGGGTGCTGGGGGCTGAACCGGGTGGGAATGGGATGGGAACGGGAACGGGAACGAGAACGGGAAAAGGAAAGGGGAACGGGAACGGGAACGGGGAACGGGAACGGGAACGGGAACGGGAGTGGGGAACGGGAAAGGGAACGGGAACGGGAACGGGAAAAGGAAAGGGGAACGGGAACGGGAAAAGGAAAGGGGAACGGGAACGGGAACGGGAGTGGGGAACGGGAAAGGGGAACGGGAACGGGAACGGGAAAAGGAAAGGGGAACGGGAACGGGAACGGGAACGGGAACGGGGAACGGGAACGGAGGGTGCACGCACCTGGACACACACGGACACACACACGGACACACACACGGACACACACGGACACAGGGATACACACACGGACACAGGGATACACACACGGACAGACGGACACATCATCCCCTGGCACACGGACCCTGTGCCTGCAGCCACGGCTGTGCCAGCCCCGCTCTCGCTGCCAAGGCTGCCACGGTGCCACCAGCCCGGGCGCAGGGACCAGCGCCATCCCGGCCGTGTCCCCGAGTGACCCCGGCCGGCCGCTCGCGCCTTTCCCAGGCCAGGGCGGCGTCCCGGGCGGGACACGCGGGACAAGCCGGGCACCGGTGCCACCCGGGCACGGCCACCCCGGGGGGGGACGCGCCGCTGTCACCGCTCCATGCTCGGGGCAGGGAGGTTCCCGCGGCCCCGCGCTGCCCCCGCCCGCCCCGGCCGCGCTCTCAGACGCGCTTGCGTAAGGGGCGGTGGCCGAGCCCCCCCAAAAAACGTGAGAACCGGCGGTGGCTGCGGCGGGAGCCCCACGGCGGGGCGGGGCTGGGACCCACAGGCGCTCCCGGTGTGCCTCAGTTTCCCTGGGAGGGCAGGGCCTGGGATGGAGGTGCCCGGCCGTGTGTCCCTGTCCCTGTCCCTGTCCCTGTCCCTGTCCCTCCCTGTCCCTGTCCCTGTCCCCTCCCCAGGGCCATGGGATGTGCTCACACGCGTGTCCCAGCGTGCACAGGCCGTGACCCTCCCCCGGGCCCCGCCGCCGCTCCCCGGGCCCCGCGGCGCTGCAGGGAGGGCCCCGTGTGTCCCCCTGTCCCCATCCAGGCCACCGTCCCCCCCCAGCCCCCTCCCCGCCCCCGCCTGGCCCCGTGCCCCCCTTCCCCACCGCGGCCCCTCTCCCGTCCCTCGGCCCAGCCTTTTCCCTTCCAGCTCCCTGTTTGAAGCTATTTTTTCCACAGCTCCTGCCAAGAGCCGCTAATGAGAAACAAACGGGCTCCTCGGCCGCGGCTGCTCCGGCCCACACACCTCCGGCCGCGGGGCGGGGCCGGCACCTCCCGGTGCCCTCCTGGCAGCGGCCCCGGGCACCTGCATCCTCCCATCTGGTACCGGCACCGGGCACCTGCATCCTGCCCGGCTGGTACCGGCCCCGGGCACCTGCATCCTCCCATCTGGTACCGGTACCGGGCACCTGCATCCTCCCATCTGGTACCGGCACCGGGCACCTGCATCCTCCCATCTGGTACCGGTACCGGGCACCTGCATCCTCCCATCTGGTACCGGTACCGGGCACCTGCATCCTGCCCGGCTGGTACCGGTACCGGGCACCTGCATCCTCCCAGGGCATCTCTGTGCTGTGCCGCTGTCCCCGAGCATCTCTGTGCTGTGTGACTGTCCCCGAGCATCTCTGTGCTGCCCAGGTGCCACCATCCTCTCCTCTTGTCACCATCCCAGGCCATTTCCACCTGCCCCCGTCCCTGCGGGCTGCACCCGCTGCAGAGCAGGGCTGTCCCGGGGCCAGGTGCCACCCCGCTGTCCCCTCCTCCCCTGTGTCCCGTGGCTGTGACCCGGCCGGGGGCGGGAGGAGCGAGGTGTGAGGGAGTCCCGAGCTGTCCCCCCCCGCCCCGCAGGGTCCCCCCGCCCGGCCCGGGCTCAGCCAAGCCCGCGCTGCTCCAGTTGGCCCCGGCCCGGCCCCAGTTACGGGCCGGTCACATTTTCCACTGAGCCGTGTTTGTGTCTGAGCAGGGGAGGAGCGGCACAGGGGCAGGGACCCCCCGAATCCCAGCGCGGGGAGGGGGACAGGCCGGGGGAAGGGGGACCCCCCGAATCCCAGCGCGGGGAGGGGGACAGGCCGGGGGAAGGGGGACCCCCCGAATCCCAGCGCGGGGAGGGGGACAGGCCGGGGGAAGGTTTGGTGGGGGCGGGGATGGGATGGGACAGGGATCCCGGCCAGGGCTGGGGTCGGTCCCGAGGGTGGGAGCAGCACCCAGGAAGGGCAGCGCGGGACCAGAGTGAGCTCTGGAGCGGGACCAGGGACGGGGACATCACCGGGGCCTGGGGGGACAGCAGCGGGGTGGGAGCAACATCTGGGGACGGGAGCGGTACCTGGGGACAGGAGCGGTACCTGGGGACAGGAGCGGTGCCTGGGGACAGGAGCGGTACCTGGGGACGGGAGCGGTACCTGGGCATGGTAGCAGCACCCTGGGATGGGAACCCCAGGGATGGAACCCCAGGGATGGAGCCCCAGGGATGGAGCCCCAGGGATGGGAACCCCAGGGATGGAGCCCCAGGGATGGAGCCCCAGGGATGGGAACCCCAGGGATGGAGCCCCAGGGATGGAGCCCCAGGGATGGAACCCCAGGGATGGAGCCCCAGGGATGGAGCCCCAGGGATGGAGCCCCAGGCACACAGAGCCGGCTCTGCCTGAGCTGGACGTTCCCTCACCCCACCCTCGAAGCTCCCGGGACAGCAGCGCCACGTCAGGAGCCGCCCCCTCCTCCCGCTCAGGCTGTGGGGAGCAAAGGCCGCAGCGCGGGGCTCCCCCAGGCCCCGGGGCCGGCGGTTCCTCGAGCGAGCGCGGCCGGGCCAGGCCGGGCCGGAGGGAGTCACGGGCTCGGCTCCGGGCCGGTTCCTCGAAGGAGCCGCCGCTGCCGCTGCCAGGGTGACGCTGGCGGCTCGGGGTGACCCGCTTTCCTCTCTCTCCTCCAGCCTCCCCCGCCCCGGCACCGCCCCGGCCCCGCTCCGGCACCGCTCCGGCACCGCTCCGGCACCGCTCCGGCATCCCCCGGCACCGCTCCGGCACCGCTCCGGCCCGCCGCCAGCCCCGCCCCGCCGCCCCCACCGCTCCGGCACCGCTCCGGCCCGGCCCGGCCCCGCTGCGCCGCCAGCGCCGCCGCTCCCTGCGGAGGCGGAGGAATTTGGCTGCGAGCCGCGGGGATGGAGCCGGACAGCGGCGGCAGACAGCGGGGACAGCGAGGGACAGCGGGGGACAGCGGGACCGGACCGGGACAGGAACCGGGACAGCGGGGCTCCACCGGGACCGGACCGGGACCAGGACAGCGGGATCCACCGGGGCCGGGACAGCGGGATCCACCGGGACCGGACCGGGACCGGGGCCGGGGCCGGGACAGCCGGGGCTCCACCGGGACAGCGGGATCCACCGGGACCGGACCGGGACCGGGGCCGGGACAGCCGGGGCTCCACCGGGACGGCGACGGGGACCGGGACCGGGACAGGGACAGCGGGATCCACCGGGACCAGGACCGGGAACGGGACCGAGAATAGGAACGGGAATGGGAATGGGAACCGGCTCAGGGTGCGCCGCGGCCGGGGTGGCGCCAGGGCTCTGTCCCTGAGGACACACGCGTGACACGGGCCTGGCACAGCTCTGCGCGCGCGGGGGTCACACCCGAGCTCGTGTGGGGCTGGAGAACGGGGGGAAGGACGGAGGGACGGGGGCAGAAAGAAATAAAATGTGTAAAGTAGATGGGCGGGTGATGGGATGGACGGACGGACGGACGGAGGGATGGATGGATGGAGGGATGGAATCCGTGGATGGATGGAGGGATGGATGACAGATCACACGAGGGAAGGCACAGCTGGCACAAGGGACAGTGTCACAGCCAAGGGACACTTCAGAGCGTGGCACCATCACCCCCTAACCCCCCCCGGGTTCCCCACACGCCCCTTTTATCCCCCGAGCCCTGAGGAGCAGCGCTGCCCCCCGCCCCCCCCTGGGGATGACCCCTGGGTGCCGCAGGTGTCGCTGGTGTCCCGCAGCCCTCGGGGGTGGCACCGGGAGTGTCCCCACGGCACAGCCCGTGTGCCCGCGGTGCTCTGGCTGTGGTGTGTCCCCAAGAGCTGCTGGTGGCACATCCCAGCCCTTCCTGTGGCACAGTGTGGCGTGTCCCTGTCCCTGCCCACGGCACAGTGTCCCCAGCCCTGCCATGGCACGGTGTCCCCAGCCCTGCCACGGCACTGTCCCCAGCCCTGCCATGGCACGGCCCCAGCCCTGCCACGTGTCCCCAGCCCTGCCACGGCACAGTGTCCCCAGCCCTGCCACGGCACAGTGTCCCCAGCCCTGCCACGGCACAGTGTCCCCAGCCCTGCCACGGCACAGTGTGCCCAGCCCTGCCACGGCACTGTCCCCGTGTCCCCAGCCCTGCCCAGGGCACAGCGTGGCACGGCCCAGCCCTGCCAGCTCCGGTGTCGCCGTCCCTGCCCTGCCCCGTGCCAGCCCCTGGGGGCTCTGAGCAGGGCGGGGCCGGGCCCGGCACAAGGCGGGGACCCCCCCGAGCCCCCCCAGCCCCCCCCGGTCCCGGCACAGCCCCCCCGGCCCCCCCCGGTCCCGGCACAGCCCCCAGCCCCCCCGGTCCCGGCACAGCCCCCCCCCCCCCGGTCCCGGCACAGCCCCCGCCCCTCCCGCTGCCCACGTGGAGGCCGCGCCGGGGACGTGTCAGGGGCGGGGGGAGCGCGGGGAGCCCCGAACCCCGAAATCAGTCCCGAACCCCGGGATCTGTCCCGAACCCCGAAATCAGTCCCGCACCCCGGGATCTGTCCCGAACCCCCAAATCAGTCCCGCACCCCGATCTGTCCCGACCCCGGGACCCCGAACCCCGGATCTGTCCCGAACCCCGAAATCAGTCCCGCACCCCGGGATCTGTCCCGCACCCCGGGATCTGTCCCGAACCCCGAAATCAGTCCCGCACCCCGGGATCTGTCCCGCACCCCGGGATCTGTCCCGAACCCCGAAATCAGTCCCGAACCCCGAAATCAGTCCCGAACCCCGGGATCAGTCCCGAACCCCGAAATCAGTCCCGAACCCCGAAATCAGTCCCGAACCCCGGACCCCGGGATCTGTCCCGAACCCGGGATCTGTCCCGAACCCCAAATCAGTCCCGAACCCCGGGATCTGTCCCGACCCCGGGATCTGTCCCGAACCCCGGGATCAGTCCCGAACCCCGGGATCTGTCCCGAACCCCGGGATCAGTCCCGAACCCCGAAATCAGTCCCGAACCCCGAAATCAGTCCCGAACCCCGGGATCTGTCCCGAACCCCGAAATCAGTCCCGAACCCCGGGATCTGTCCCGAACCCCGAAATCAGTCCCGAACCCCGGGATCTGTCCCGAACCCCGAAATCAGTCCCGAACCCCCAAATCAGTCCCGAACCCCGGAATCAGTCCCGAACCCCGGGATCAGTCCCGAACCCCGGGATCTGTCCCGAACCCCGAAATCAGTCCCGAACCCCGGGATCTGTCCCGAACCCCGGGATCAGTCCCGAACCCCGAAATCAGTCCCGAACCCCCAAATCAGTCCCGAACCCCGGGATCCCGCACCCCGGGATCTGTCCCGAACCCCGGATCAGTCCCGAACCCCGAGAATCAGTCCCGAACCCCGGGATCTGTCCCGAACCCCGGGATCTGTCCCGAACCAGTCCCGAACCCCGGATCTGTCCCGAACCCCGAAATCAGTCCCCCCGAACCCCCCAAATCAGTCCCGAACCCCGGACCCCCCGGATCTGTCCCGAACCCCGAAATCAGTCCCGAACCCCCAAATCAGTCCCGAACCCCCAAATCAGTCCCGCACCCCGGGATCTGTCCCGAACCCCGAAATCAGTCCCGAACCCCGGGATCTGTCCCGAACCCCGGGATCTGTCCCGAACCCCGGGATCTGTCCCGCACCCCGGGATCTGTCCCGCACCCCGGGATCTGTCCCGAACCCCGGGATCAGTCCCGAACCCCCAAATCAGTCCCGAACCCCGGGATCTGTCCCGAACCCCGGGATCAGTCCCGAACCCCCAAATCAGTCCCGAACCCCGGGATCAGTCCCGAACCCCCAAATCAGTCCCGAACCCCGGGATCAGTCCCGAACCCCGGGGTCTGTCCCGAACCCCGGGATCTGTCCCGAACCCCGGGATCAGTCCCGAACCCCGAAATCAGTCCCGAACCCCGGGATCTGTCCCGAACCCCCAAATCAGTCCCGAACCCCGGGATCTGTCCCGAACCCCGGGATCTGTCCCGCACCCGCCCTGTCCCCGCCACCGTCGCTGTCCCCGTGTGGGGACGCGGCTGCTCCTGGAGGGGCTGCGGGACCCCCCCCCCCCGCCGTGCCTCAGTTTCCCCTCACGCGTGCAGAGCCGGCGGCTCGGGACGGGCGCGGTTTATTTTAGCGGAGAGACTTTTAAAGGTTTTTGGCTTCGCCCCAATTTCATCCCTTTGAAAACCTTTGTTGCGTGGCCGCGCCCCCTCCCCGCAGGCCACGCCCACCCGGACACGCCACGCCCAGTCCCCCCAGTCCCCCCAGTCCCCCCCTCCCATCCCAAACCCCCCCTCGCTCCATTTCCACGACGGCCGAGTCCCGGTGCCAAAGGGACGTGGCGGGACGGGGGGGACACCGAGGGGATGTGGGGGGACACCGAGGGGATGTGGGGGACACGGTGGGGATGGGGGACACCGAGGGAATTGGGGGACACGGTGGGGATGGGGGGACACGGTGGGGATGGGGGGACATGGGAAGGATGAGGGGACCCCGCCAGAAATGGGGATTCCGTGGAAATGGGGGAGCAGGGAAGGGACGGGGGGGACGCTGCAGGAGTGGGGGGCACCCCCTCAGGAATGGGGGGCACCCCGTGAGTCTGGGGGATCCCGGGGGCGGGGGGACACCCCCAGGCTGTGAGGGAAGAGGGAACCCCCCCGGGTCCCCTGGCAGGGAACTGGGATGAACTGGGGGAGCGGGCAGGGAGGGCCGGGAGGAAGGTGCTGACGTGGGGCCGGGAGGAGGAGGAGGAGGGAGGAGGAGGAGGAGGAGGAGGAGGAGGAAGAGCCGCAGCGTCGCTGCTGCTGCTGCTGGGCCGGGCTCCAGCTGGAGCGACCCTCGCTGGGGCGGGGGCGCGGGCCCTGCTCTGCCTTTGGGGTGGGGGGTCCTGAGCCCCCCGGCCATGAATCCAAAACACCCAAATATCCTAATCCCGAACCCCAAATACCCCAATCCTGAACCCCAAATACCCCAATCCCGAACCCCAAATACCCCAATCCTGAACCCCAAATATCCCAATCCATTAACCCCAAATACCCCGAACCCCGAACCCCAAATACCCCAATCCCGAACCCCAAATACCCCAATCCTGAACCCCAAGTGCCCCAATCCCGAACCCCACCAACCCAAATACCCCAACCACCAATCCCCCACGAGCTGAGTACCCCAACTCAAAACCCCCAGCACCCCAAATCCCCCAGCCCAAACCCCAACAGCTGCTCCCAGCACCCCAAATCCCCCAGCCCAACCCCCAACAGCTGCTCCCAGCACCCCAAATCCCCCAGCCCAAGCCCCCCAGGCGGTGTCTGGCTCCCCAGGGCACTCAGACCCCCCCACAGGGGCGGATTTTTGGGGGAGTTGGTGCCAGATGAGCCCTTGGGGATCCCCAAAGGACCCCCCAGCTCTGCCCCCCAACCCCTGCCCCCCTCGTGCTCTCCATCCGCTGGCACCGAGGATTTGGGGTGCCCGTGGGGGGTGCGGGGCGGGCGCTGGCCCGGCCACGTGGCACCGGAGCCACCGTCCCCGGCAGCCGCGGCCCCGGGCCAGGCGCGGCCGATGAGGTCACCGGGAGCTGTCCCGGCCAGCCCCGGCAGCGCCGGGGTCCCGCTGTGTGCCTGTGTCACTGTGTCACTGTCCCTGTGTCCCGCTGTGTGCCTGTGTCCCTGGCCCTGTGTCACTGTCCCTGTGTCACTGTCCCTGTGTCCCTGTGTCACTGGCCCTGTGTCACTGTCCCTGTGTCACTGTCCCTGTGTCCCTGTGTCACTGGCCCTGTGTCACTGTCCCTGTGTGCCTGTGTCCCTGGCCCTGTGTCACTGTCCCTGTGTCACTGTCCCTGTGTCCCTGTGTCACTGGCCCTGTGTCACTGGCCCTGTGTCCCTGTGTCACTGGCCCTGTCCCTGTGTCCCTGGCCCTGTGTCACTGGCCTTGTGTCCCTGTGTCCCTGTGTCCCTGTGTCCCTGTGTCCCTGTGTCCCTGTGTCACTGGCCCTGTGTCACTGTCCCTGTGTCCCTGTGTCCCTGTGTCACTGTGTCCCTGTGTCACTGGCCCTGTGTCCCTGTGTCACTGTCCCTGTGTCCCTGTGTCCCTGTGTCCCTGTGTCCCTGTGTCACTGGCCCTGTCCCTGTGTCCCTGTGTCCCTGTGTCACTGTCCCTGTGTCCCTGTGTCACTGGCCCTGTGTCCCTGTGTCCTTGTGTCCCTGTGTCACTGGCCCTGTGTCCCTGGCCCTGTGTCACTGGCCCTGTGTCCCTGTGTCCCTGTGTCCTTGTGTCCCTGTGTCCCTGTCCCTGTCCCTGTCCCTGTCCCTGTCCCTGTGTCCCTGTCCCTGTGTCACTCTCCCTGTGTCCCTGTCCCTGTGTCACTGTCCCTGTCCTGTCCCTGTCCCCATCCCCGTCCCTGTCCCCATTCCCGTCCCCGTTCCCATTCCCGGGATGTTTCTGGGGGTTCGGGGGTTCGGGGTTCCCTCCCCGCAGAGGTTTGGGGTGCTCGGGGCACCCCCACATCCCCCCAGGGCGGGGGGGCAGCAAATTCTTCAATGAAACTGAAGAGGAGGAGAAAAAAAAGAAATAAAAAAAAAAAAAAAAGAAAAGAAAAGAAAGAAAAAAGAGAGAGAGGAATAAAAAGGAAAAAAAAGGAAAAAAGGAAAAAAGGAAAAAAGGAAAAAAAGGAGTCGGGAACGGAAAATGTTCGGCGTGGAGCTCGAACCTCAGAGTTTCCATCCCGGGCTGGAGCCCAGCCTGGGGCCGGGGCTGGGCGGCTCCGGCCCGGGACCCCAAAACCGCCCCCCACCCCAAAACCGCCCCCACGCACCCCAAAACCGCCCCCACCACCCCAAAACGCCCCACGCACCCCAAAACCGCCCCCACCACCCCAAAACCGCCCCCACCACCCCAGCTCCGCTCCAGAGCCAAGGGCTGGGTGAGGGGGTGCAGAGAGGGGTGAACCCCCCCGGGGGGGTCCCAGCCCTGGATAAGGGGGTGCAGATGGGGGTGACCCCAAACCCTGAATTTGGGGGCTCTGTGGGGTGCAGATGGGGTCTGAGCCCCGGGGGTCCCAGCCCTGGATAAGGGGGTGCAGATGGGGGGTGACCCCAAACCCTGAATTTGGGGGCTCTGTGGGGGTGCAGATGGGGGGTCTGAGCCCCCCGGGGGGGTCCCAGCCCTGGATAAGGGGGTGCAGATGAGGGGTGACCCCAAACCCTGAATTTGGGGGCACTGTGGGGGTGCAGATGGGGATGAGCCCCCCGGGGGGTCCCAGCGCTGGGCGGGGTCCCGCCCCATCTCCCCCTCCCATCCCGAGCAGAGGCACCCCCCGGGCAGGGCGAGCTCCGGGGGTCCCGGGGGGCCGCTGGGCCCCCCCAGCGCAGCCCCCCCGGGGCCGCTGGGCCCCCCCGGGCCGAGGGCGGCGCCCCCGGGGCCGGTTCGAGCCGTTTCCCGGGAAATGCTGATTACGGGGCCCGGCCCGAGCCGCAATTGCGGCCCCAGGAATAGCCCGGGGCGGGCCGGGCGCGGCCGCGCGGGGAAACTGAGGCAGCGACCGCCCAGCGGGGGGAGGGGGGGACAAAATGGGGCCAGAGCCCCCCCAGAGCCCCTCAGCAGGAACCCCAAACACCCAAACACCCCGAACCCCAAATACCCCGAACCCCAAACACCCCGAACCCCAAATACCCAAATCCATGAACCCCAAATACCCCGAACCCCAAATACCCCGAACCCTGAACCCCAAATATCCCATGGATGGGGAGGGGGCGTTTGGGGGGCGCAGGGCAGGGTGGGGATGGGGAGGGGGCGTTTGGGGGGCGCAGGGCAGGGTGGGGATGGGGAGGGGGCGTTTGGGGGGCGCAGGGCCCGGTGGGGATGGGGAGGGGGCGTTTGGGGGGCGCAGGGCCCGGTGGGGATGGGGAGGGGGCGTTTGGGGGGCGCAGGGCCCGGTGGGGATGGGGAGGGGGCGTTCGGGGGGCGCAGGGCCCGGTGGGGATGGGGAGGGGGCGTTTGGGGGGCGCAGGGCAGGGTGGGGATGGGGAGGGGGCGTTTGGGGGGCGCAGGGCCCGGGAGCCGCTGCCGGGGGGGGGGGGGACAGCAAAGGGAATTAATGGGATCCATGTGGCCCTAACGCGCTCCAGATGCCGCCGGCGGCTGCAGCTCCTCGCAAACAAACCCCCCCGAGCCCCCCGCGCCCCCTTTGGGGGGATTCCTCCCCAAAAAGGGCGGGGGGCTGCCCCCCTTCATCCCCATCCCCCCCCCCCGCCTCCTGGACTGGAGGATTTTTGGGGCTCCCGGTGACATTTTGGGGCGCCCGCAAATTTTTGGAGCACCCACAAACCTTTGGAGCACACCCCGCATTTTTGGGTATTCCCCAAATTTTTTTGGGGGCCACCACTGATTTTTTTTTTTTTTTTTTTTTTTTTGGGAGAATCCCCAAATTTTTGGGGTGACCCTCATCTTTTTGGGGTGGCTGCCTCCATTCTCACCCTTCTGGCCACACGCCCAGTTTGCACCAGTAAAAACCAGTCTGGAACACGCGGGGAATTCCCCGGGATCCCCCCAAAAGCTGATGGGGGCCGAGTGTGACCCCCCCATCCCCCCGGGATGCCCCCAGGGCCCCCCAAAATCCTGCAGAGCCCAGGCCCGCGCTCAGCGTCCCCCGTTCTGCTGCCGGGGATCCTAATGACTTTTCCAGCCTTTTTTTTTCATATTCTGCTTCTTTATTATTTTTTTCCTTATTCAAAGTGGGAATTCTTCTCTTTTCCCAGCCCCCAACCCCTTGTCCCACATTCCTGGGGCGGGCGGCCGGGGGTTGATGAGGTGGCATCATCTCGTCCTTCCCCCCCTCTTTTTTTTTTTTTTTTATTCCCCTCCCTCTCCGTATATACATAAAAAAAAAAAAAAAAAAAAAAAAAAAAAAACACCCAAGCCGATGACATTCTTTTCTTTTCTGTCATGCTGCAAAAATTAAAGACACATCTTCAGCCTGGAGCGCGGCCAGGGCGCTGCGAGCGCCGGGGCAGGGCTGGAGGAGGCTCCGCGTGCAACGTGTCTGGGACGGAGGGGGAGGGATGGGGAGGGGAGGGGATGGGGGGCTGGGGAGGGGATTTGGGGCTGGGGAGGGGATGGGGCTGGATTTGGGGCTGGGGAATGGGAATGGGGCTGGGGAGGGGATGTGGGGCTGGGTGTGGGGCTGGGGAATGGGAATGGGGCTGGGTGTGGGGCTGGGGAAGGGATGTGGGGCTGGGTATGGGGTTGAGGAATGGATATAAGGCTGTAAATGGGGCTGGGGAATGGATATGGGGTTGGGGGATGGATAAAGGGCCGGGTATGGGGCTGGGTATGGGGCTGGGGCTGGGTGATGGATGTAGGGCTGGATATAGGGCTGGGGAATGGATATGGGGCTGGGGGATGGATATAGGGCTGGATTTGGGGCTGGGGAAGGGATGTGGGGCTGGATTTGGGGTTGAGGAATGGATATGGGGCTGTAAATGTGACTGGGGATGGATATAGGGCTCGGGGATGGATATAGAGCTGTAAATGGGGCTGGGGAATGGGAATGGGGCTGGGTGTGGGGCTGGGCAGGGGATGTGGGGCTGGGTATGGGGTTGAGGAGTGGATATAGGGCTGTAAATGGGGCTGGGGATGGATATAGGGCTGGGGGATGGATATAGGGCTGGGTATGGGGCTGGGGAATGGGAATGGGGCTGGGTGTGGGGCTGGAGAAGGGATGTGGGGCTGGGTATGGGGCTGGGGAATGGATATAGGGCTGTAAATGGGACTGGGGGACGGATATAGAGTTGGGGGATGGATATGGGGCTGGGGGCTGGGTATGGGGCTGGGGAATGGGAATGGGGTTGGGTGTGGGGTTGAGGAATGGATATAGGGCTGTAAATGGGGCTGGGGGATGGATGTGGGGCTGTAAATGGGGCCCGACACTGGGGACACCCTGGGGACACCCCTGGGGACAGCCCTGGGGACAGCGCTGGACACGGCGTGACCCCACGGGCACGAGTGACCCCCCCCCCGCCGCCTCCTCCAGTGCCTTTCATTGAATATTTAAATTTAATGGCAGGAAAAAAAATAAATAAAAATCTCCCGGTGGCACAAAGGGGGGGGATGGGGGGGGTGTGACGTGTCGTGTCCCCCCTCCCCCCACCCCGTTATTTCATTGTTAAATTCCTGGATTTGGGATTTTCTGAAGGAAAATCGAGGAATGTCCTTGCGGGAGCTCCTGCTCCAACTTCGGGTCACTCTACAGTGCTCCCAGTATCCCCAGTATCCCCAGTATCCCCAGTACCCCAGTATCCCCAGTATTCCCAGTATCCCCAGTATCCCCAGTACCCCCAGTATCCCCAGCATCCCCAGTATCCCCAGTATCCCCAGTATCCCCAGTACCCCCAGTACCCCCAGTATCCCCAGTATCCCCAGTACCCCCAGTACCCCAGTATCCTCAGTATCCCCAGTATCCCCAGTATTCCCAGTATTCCCAGTATTCCAATGAGCTTTCAAACCCTCAGCGTAGTGTGTATGGGGGGATAAAGGGAGTGACCCCAGTGCTCCCAGTGCTCCCAATGCTCCCAGTATTCCCAGTATCCCACAGCCCCTCAGCACGGTGACAATGACGACAAACAGAGAGCTCCCAGTACTCCCAGTTCTCCCAGTTCTCCCAGTATTCCCAGTATTCCACTGCACCCTCAAGCTCTCAGCACAGTGACAGTGGGGACAAATGGAGCGCTCCCAGTATGCCCAGTGCTCCCAGTACCCTCAGTATACCCAGTACCTCCAGTATTCCCAGTATTCCCAATGCTCCCAGTGCTCCCAGTATCCCCAGTACCCCCAGTATTCCCAGTATTCTCAATGTTCCCAGTGCTCCCAGTACTCCCAATGCTCCCACTACCCCCAGTATCCCCAGTATCCCCAGTATCCCCAGTACCCCCAGTACCCCCAGTACCTCCAGTATCCCCAGCACCCCAGCACTCCCAGTATCCCCAGCACTCCCAGTATCCCCAGCACCCCAGCACCCCAGTATCCCCAGTATCCCCAGTATCCCCAGTATCCCCAGTATCCCCAGTATCCCCAGCACCCCAGCACTCCCAGTATCCCCAGTACCCCCAGTACCCCCAGTATCCCCAGCACCCCAGTATCCCCAGCACCCCAGCACTCCCAGTATCCCCAGTATCCCCAGTTCTCCCAGTTCTCCCAGTATCCCCAGTATCCCCCAGCCCCCAGCACATCCTGGGGGGTCTCCAGGGCCGAGCCCCCCTTCTCCCCCCCGCCCCCGTTTCCCGTCCCCTCCCGGTGCCACATTGGCCGCGTCCTGCCCCGCCGGCTGCGGGCCCGGGGCCGCGGCAGCGACGTGGATGTTTCTGGCGCTAATTACAGCCTGCCCAAATTGCGGCGGGCCCGGCAGCGCTTCCAGCGCTCCCGCTTTTTCCAACCAACGTGGCTCCTGCAAATGTGGAAACGGCCGTGGAGCCGCGCCAGGGGGGGAGCGCGGGGAGCGCGGGGAGCGCGGGGCCGGGGCAGGGACGGCGGGAGGGGAAGGAAGGGCTGCGAGCACCGAGCCGGGGCCGGGGGGAGCGGTTTGGGGGTGTCTGTGCCGTCCGGGGTCGGGGTCCCTCGGGGGATGCTCGTGGGGACCGACCGAGGGATGCTCTGGGGGCCTCGGCCTCGCACAGCGCTGGGCTTTGGTCCCGCTGGGGGAAAGGTCCCCGTGGGGAGCCCTGGGCGGGTTTTGGGGAGCCCTGGCTGACTTTTGAGAGCCCTGGGTGACTTTTGGTGAGCCCTGGCTGGTTTTTGGGGAGCCCTGGGTGGTTTTTGTGGTGCCCTGGGCTGGTTTTGGGGAGCCCTGGGCGGGTTTTGGGGAGCCCTGGCTGGTTTTTGAGGAGCCCTGGGTGACTTTTGGTGAGCCCTGGATGGTTTTGGGGAGCCCTGGGCTGGTTTTGGGGGAGCCCTGGGCGGGTTTTGGGGAGCCCTGGGCGGGTTTGGGGGAGCCCTGGCTGTTTTTGGGGAGCCCTGGCTGGTTTTTGGGGAGCCCTGGCTGTTTTTGGGGTGCCCAGAGCTGCTCGGGGCGGGAGGGGACGGCAGGGCCCCGCTGCAGCTCCCGGCGTCGCGTGGCACCGGGGTCCCCAAAGCGCCACGTGCCACATGGCCCGTGCCCGCCCCGCGGGCGCTGCAGACACCTCTGAGCGCGCAGAACCCCCCAAAAAATCCCCAAAACCCGCACCCCGAACCCGCCAACACCCCAATCCCCCCAGGCCGGCCCCGCCGCGGGGCACACGCGTGGGCTCGGCAGCGTCTGCGTGTGCACGGACACACGGGCCGGGCCGGGCCGGGCCGGGCCGGGCCGGGGGGATGGGGGGGACAGGGGGTGCCCCCCGACTCGCTGGGTGCCTCTGATTGGCCGAGGGGGCCGTCCAAAAGCCGCCGCTCGCGCCGGGTCCCACCTCTCCAGCGTATAAAGGGCCCGCGGCGGCAGCGGGCGAAGGGCAGTAGGAATTTCTGCGGGGTCTGAGTTGGAGCTCCAGGGTTGCGCCGGCCCCGCATGACCCCAAGATAAGAACAAAAGAGACCCCAAAGAGTCTACATGTCTAATATTTAGACATGTTCAGCTTTGTGGATTCTCGGTCGCTGCTGTTGATAGCAGCGACTGTCCTACTCGCCCGCGGGCAAGGAGAGGAAGACAGTGAGTAGCGGGCGAGGGGTGCGGGATGCTCCGAACCCCCGGGATGCTCCGAACCCCCGGGATGCTCCGGACCCCCGGGATGCGGCTCCGCGCCGGGAGCGGCTCCGGCGACGCCCGGCCCGGCTGTCCCGGGCTGGGCACGGAGCAACTCGGGGATGGGCGTGAGAGGAATTGGGGGGAAAGTGGAGAAATGAGGAGGAAATAGCGAAAAAAGAGAAGAGAACTGGGGGGATTTGGGGTTGAGGTGAAAGGGGCTTAGGGGGCTCTGGGGGTGAGGAATTGGGGCGCCCTGCCAAGAGCGGGGAGGGAAGGAAGGGTGGAGAGGAGCCGGCGGGGAAGGAGGGAGCCGGGACGGAGGGAGGAGGAGGAGGAGGAGGAGGAGGAGGCCGGGAAGGGAAAGGAAAGGGGGGAAAGAGCGCGGGAGCGAGAAGAGGGGGAGAGGAGGGAGAGGGGGGGCCCAGCCCCGCGATCTGCGAAAGCCATCAGGAAAGAATTAGAAAAGTCTCGGATGATTCATAAGCAAAATGTTTCTGCAGCCGCGGGAGCGGGCTGCCAGCGGCGCGGGCCGGGGGCGCGCCCGGGGTCACCCCCACCCCGGAGCGCGGCCCCGCTGCCACCTGCGCCAGGGGGGCACGGCGGGACCCCCGCCCAGCGCTTTGTGCCCAGTTTTCTCCTTTTTGGGGGATTTTTTGGTGCTTTTCCTTAATACATTATTATTATTATTATTATTATTATTATTATTATTATTATTATTATTATTCATTATTATGCATTTCATTTCGCACTGACAATGCTCATCCCGCATTTCCCATTCTCCATTCCCCATTCTGCATTTTGCCTTTCCCATTCCCATTTCGCCTTTTTTTTTCTCCCCCAGAAGAATTTTGCATATTTTGCATTTTCCATTTGCTTTCTTTTTTTTTTAAACATCTTTTCCCCCCTTTTTATTATTTTTTTTTCCTTTTGCCATTCTTTTTACCTCTTTTTTACTTCTTTCCATTTTTTTTTTTTTTTTTGAACTTTTGGGGAGAGGCAGTGCCCCAGGAGCTGACGCAGCCCCTCGCCCCCTTCCCCACGGCCAGGACCCTTCCCCAGCGCGGGGCCACCCCCGGCCTGGCTGCTCGCCCCGGCCTCCCCCCGCCCCCCCGCGTGTCTGCGCCCTCCGGCCTCCCTTCCCCGCTCGGTCTGGCCCGATCCAGCCCCATCCCGGATCCAATTTCAGCCCCGACTGCGGGGCCAGCCCAGCCCGGCCCGGCCCGGCCCTGTCGCGTCCCCCGGGGGTGTCGGGGACCCCCCTGCCCCGAGGGGGGGGCGGTGTTTGCCTTGGCCCCGTCCGGACGGAGCGAGGGGCTGCGGGGATTTTTCTTTTTCTTTCTTTTTCTTTTTTTTTTTTTTTTTTTTTTTTTTTTTTTTTTTTTTTTTTTTTTTTTTTTTTTTTTGTTTAAATTCCAGCCGATGTGGGAAGAGCTCCTCGCGGAGCTTTTCCCGTGTCACCGCTCGGGCTGATGAGAACCAGATGAAGGCAGAGGAGCGGGGAGGGGGCTGAGGGAAGGGAAAAGGGGGGGCGGCCCGACCCCCCCTCCTGACCCGGCCCCGCCCTGTCCCTGTCCCTGTCCCTGTCCCTGTCCCAGTCCAAACCGGGAGCTGCATCCAGGATGGGCTCACGTACCACGACAAGGACGTGTGGAAACCAGAGCCGTGCCAGATCTGCGTCTGCGACAGCGGCAACATCCTGTGCGACGAGGTGATCTGCGAGGACACGAGCGACTGCCCCAACGCCGAGATCCCCTTCGGAGAGTGCTGCCCCATCTGTCCCGACACCGACGGTACCGGCCCGCCTGTCCCCGGCCTGCCCCGCCTGTCCCCGGCGTCCCCGGGGTGTCCCCAGGGTGCCTCGGCTGTCCCCGGCCTGCCCCGCCTGTCCCCAGGGTGCCTCGGGTGTCCCCAACATCCTCCGAGTGTCCCAGCATCCCCGAGGACCCGCGTGTCCCCAACCCTCGGGTGTCCCAAACATCCCTCGAGTGTCCCCATGTCCCCAACCCTACCCGGGACCCGTGTGTCCCCAACATCCACCGAATCCCCACAGCATGCCCCGGCTGTCCCCAACACCCCTCGAGTGTCCCCAACATCCCCCGAGTGTCCCCAAGCCCCTCTGGGTGTCCCCAAGCCCCTCTGGGTGTCCCCAAACCCCTCTGGGTGCCCCCAAGCCCCTCTGGGTGTCCCCAGCCCCTCTGGGTGTCCCCAAGCCCCTCTGGGTGCCCCCAAGCCCCTCTGGGTGTCCCAAGCCCCTCTGGGTGTCCCCAGCCCCTCTGGGTGTCCCCAACCCCTCTGGGTGCCCCCAAGCCCCTCTGGGTGTCCCCCAAACCCCTCTGGGTGTCCCCAGACCCCTCTGGGTGTCCCCAAGCCCCTCTGGGTGCCCCCCAAGCCCCTCTGGGTGTCCCCAGACCCCTCTGGGTGTCCCCAGCCCCTCTGGGTGTCCCCAGCCCCTCTGGGTGTCCCCAGACCCCTCTGGGTGTCCCCAGCCCCTCTGCGTGTCCCCAAGCCCCTCTGGGTGCCCCCCAAGCCCCTCTGGGTGTCCCCAGCCCCTCTGGGTGTCCCCAGCCCCTCTGGGTGTCCCCCAAGCCCCTCTGGGTGTCCCCAGCCCCTCTGGGTGTCTGGGCTGTGGCTGTCACTGCCCTGCTCTGAACCCCCATTTTTGTGCCCCCACAGCCTCCCCTGCCTACCCAGACAATGCTGGAGTAGAGGTAAGGCCCCCCCTCCCCCATCCCCCCAAAAACAGCCCCCCCGTGTTTGGAGCCCCCCATTTCTAACGAGCTCTGTCTCTGCCCCACAGGGTCCTAAAGGAGACACAGGCCCCAAAGGAGACAGGGTGGGTGCGACCCCCCCCGAGCCCCCTGCTCTGCAGGGACCCCAACCCTGCTGGGGTCACCCCAAACCTGCTGGGGTCACCCCAACCCTGCTGGGGTCACCCCAAACCTAATGGGGTCACCCCAACCCTGCTGGGGTCACCCAAATCCTGCTGGGGTCACCCCAAACCTGCTGGGGTCACCCCAAACCTAATGGGGTCACCCCAACCCTGCTGGGGTCACCCAAATCCTGCTGGGGTCACCCAAATCCTGCTGGGATCTCCTCAATTCTGCTGGGATCACCTCAATTCTAATGGGGTCACCCCAACCCCACAGGGCTCACCCCAGCCCTGCTCTCCCCCAGCCCCTCTGGGGTCCCCCCAGCCCCTCTGGGGTCCCCCCTGATGTCCCCGTTTTCTCCCGCAGGGTCTCCCCGGCCCCCCCGGCAGAGACGGCATCCCCGGCCAGCCCGGCCTCCCGGGCCCCCCCGGCCCCCGGGCCCCCGGCCTCGGCGGGGTGAGTCTGGGGGTCCCTGCGGGGTCCCTGGGGGGTCCCTGGGGGGTCCTTGGGGGGTCCCTGGGGGTCCCTGGGGTCCCTGGGGTCCCTGGGGCCCAGCCCTCCCCCCCCCGGGTCCCTGCCCCGCTCACCCCCTCCCCCCGCTCTCCCCCTCCCCCGCAGAACTTCGCCTCCCAAATGTCCTACGGCTACGACGAGAAGGCCGGAGGGATGGCAGTGCCCGGGCCCATGGTGAGCGGGGACATGGGGACATGGGGACACTGGGGACACTGGGGACACTGGGGACAGCGGGGACAGCAGGGATGCTGGGGACACTGGGGACATTGGGGACAGCGGGGACGCTGGGGACATTGGGGACATTGGGGACGCTGGGGATGCTGGGGACACTGGGGACAGCGGGGACATTGGGGACATTGGGGACAGCGGGGACAGCGGGGATGCTGGGGACACTGGGGACACTGGGGACACTGACACTGGGGATACTGGGGACAGCGGGGACACTGGGGATACTGGGGATACTGGGGACAGCGGGGATACTGAGGGACACTGGGGACACTGGGGATGCTGGGGACACTGGGGTCATTTGGGACACTGGGGACATTTGGGATACTGGGGACACTGACACTGGGGACACTGACACTGGGGACACTGAGGGTGAAGCTGGCAGAGGGGACAGGAGCGCTCCCTGTGCCAGTGGTGGCACCAAGCACCAGGACGTGGGAGGGATGGTGGGGCTGGAGGGGACAGGGATGGGGACAGGGATGGGACAAGGATTGGGACAGGGATGGGGACAGGGATGGGACAAGGATTGAGACAGGGAACAGGGACAGGAAATAGGGACAGGGATGGGGACAGAGAATGGTGACAGGAATGGGGACAGGGATGGGACAAGGATTGGGACGGGGATGGGACAAGGATTGGGACAGGGAATTGGGAGTGCTGGGGACAGGGATGGAGTGACAATAGGGACAGGGGATGTGTGAGGATTGGGACAGGCATAAGAGGGGACAGGGATAAGAGGGGACAGGTTGGTGCTGGGGACAGGTAGGGGGTGGCAGTGGGGACAGGCAATAGGGACAATGGGGCGCAGTGGGTGCAGCAGTGATGGGGACAGGGACAGGGACACAAGGTGACACTAACCACTCTTTCTGCTCCCCCCCAGGGCCCAGCTGGTCCCCGTGGTCTCCCCGGCCCTCCCGGTGCTCCCGTGAGTGTCACCTCCTCCTGTCCCTCTGGGTTTGGGGACAAACAGCCCCCAGGGCTGGGGAGGGGACAGGGCAGAGGGTGCCACACCCTCCCTGACACCTGCAGAGGCACGTGGGGACAAAGTCCTGCTGCCACCAGGCGGGGGGACACCTCCACTGCCACCGTGGGATCCAGGCCCAAACTCGGCACTTTCTGACCCATTTTTTCCCTTTTATTTTTTCCTCCTCAGGGTCCCCAAGGGTTCCAAGGCCCCCCCGGTGAACCCGGCGAGCCTGGTGCTTCTGTGAGTGCTGTCACCGCTGTCCCAGCCATGTCCCCCGGGCTGTCCCTGCCCTGGGGCTCATGGCAGCGGGGCTGGCACTGCCCTGCCACGGGCACAGCTGTCCCCTGTCCCCTGTCCCCTCACCCTGCCCCCCTCTCTCCCAGGGCCCCATGGGTCCCCGAGGTCCCGCTGGCCCCCCTGGCAAGAACGGAGATGACGTGAGTGGCCCGTCCCCGCGGCTCCCCCCCATCCTGGTGGCCCCCCCAGGCCAGCAGGAGCTGCCTGGCTCTGGGACGTGTCCCCAACGCTCTGTCCTTGTCCCCAGGGTGAAGCTGGCAAGCCCGGGCGCCCCGGAGAGCGGGGTCCCCCCGGCCCCCAGGTGAGACCCCCCCAGCTGTCCCCCCCTCGGGAATGGGGGGCTCTGGTGTGGGGACAGCCCCCCCAGCGCCCCCGGCCCCCCAACACCCCCTCCTGTTCCCCCCAGGGTGCTCGAGGTCTCCCCGGAACCGCCGGCCTGCCGGGCATGAAGGGACACAGAGTGAGTCCCCACCCCCCATGCTGGTGACACTCAGGGGACCAGGGACCCCTGAGCTCACCCGGGGCCCCCTCCTGACCCCCCACCCCTCCCCTCTGCTGCCCCCCAGGGTTTCAGCGGTCTGGATGGTGCCAAGGGTGAGCCTGGACCTGCTGGCCCCAAGGTGAGGAGCGCTGGCAGTGCCACCCCTGCGCTGGCAGTGCCACCTGTCCCCTCCTCCCCGCCCAGCAGGTCCCTCACCGTGTCCTTCCTCCCTAGGGAGAGCCCGGCAGCCCCGGAGAGAACGGAGCTCCCGGGCAGATGGTGAGTGCCCGACCCAAGAGGGGACAAGGGCGGGGGGTGGCACCTGACGGGGACCCGGCCCCGCCTCGGGGTCCCCCGGGAATGGGGGGCGGGAGGGGTTTAACCCCTTGGAAACCTCAGCGGGGGGGGCACAGGGATGGGAGGGGGCCTGGAAAGGGGGAAGGGTCCATGCAGGTGACCCGACCGTGTCCTGAACGTGTCCTGTCCCCTCCCCAGGGTCCTCGTGGTCTTCCCGGTGAGAGAGGCCGGCCCGGCCCCTCCGGTCCTGCTGTGAGTATTTGGGGTGGGCGGGGCTGAGACCCCTGCACAAGGACAGGGGGGGGGCTGGGGCTCACCTGTCCCACGTTTGGGGCTCACCTGTCACACATTTGGGGCTCACCTGTCCCATTTGGGGCTCCCTGTCCCACATTTGGGGCTCACCTGTCCCACATTTGGGGCTCACCTGTCCCGCATTTGGGGCTCCCTGTCCCGTGTTTGGGGCTCACCTGTCCCACTTTTGGGGCTCCCTGTCCCACATTTGGGGCTCACCTGTCACACATTTGGGGCTCCCTGTCCCGCATTTGGGGCTCCCTGTCCCACATTTGGGGCTCACCTGTCACACATTTGGGGCTCCCTGTCCCGCATTTGGGGCTCCCTGTCCCACATTTGGGGCTCACCTGTCACACATTTGGGGCTCACCTGTCACACATTTGGGGCTCCCTGTCCCACGTTTGGGGCTCCCTGTCCCACATTTGGGGCTCCCTGTCCCCCTCGTGTCCCTCTCACGGTGTCCCCTGTCCCTCTCACGGTGTCCCCTGTCCCCAGGGCGCTCGTGGCAATGACGGTGCTCCCGGTGCTGCCGGTCCCCCCGTAAGTACCGCCCCCCCCGCCCCATTTCCCCCCCTGCAGCTCCTGCGGGGGGGGCAGATCCCGGCCTGGAGCCTGGGGGTCCCCCTGGAGCCGGGGCTCTGCAGCCTGGGGGTCCCCCTGGAGCCGGGGCTCTGCAGCCTGGGGGTCCCCCTGGAGCCGGGGCTCTGCAGCCTGGGGGTCCCCCTGGAGCCGGGGCTCTGCAGCCTGGGGGTCCCCCTGGAGCCGGGGCTCTGCAGCCTGGGGGCCCCCGGGTGGGACCCCCGCTCTGACTCGAGCCCTCGCTCCCATTTAGGGTCCAACTGGTCCCGCTGGTCCCCCCGGCTTCCCCGGTGCTGCTGGTGCTAAGGTAGGGCCGTGCTGGGAGGGACTGGGGGAAACTGGGGGGCGCTGGGCAGGGAAGGGGTGTCCGTGGGCTGGCACTGCCCGGGACAGTGGCACTCGTGGCCATGTCCCCAAGCCGTGTCCCCGCTGTGCCTGCACGGGAAGGAGCCGCGGTGGAATCAGCCCTGCTGGCGCTCACGGCTCTTCCTCCTCCTCCTCTTCCTCCCCAGGGTGAGACCGGCCCCCAGGGCGCTCGTGGCAGCGAAGGTCCCCAAGGTGCTCGCGGTGAGCCCGGTCCCCCCGGCCCTGCTGGCGCTGCCGGTCCTGCTGTAAGTGACCCCCGAGGGCTCCGTGTCCTGCGGCCTCTCGCCCTGCCAGCCCCGCCCTGACCCTCCTCTTCCTCCTTCTCTCCGCAGGGCAACCCCGGTGCTGACGGCCAGCCTGGTGCCAAGGGCGCCACCGTGAGTGTCGCGAGTGTCCCCTCCCCCGCGGGCGGGCCGGGAGGGCGCTGCGGCTCCTCACGGCCCCCGGTTCCCCTCGCAGGGCGCTCCCGGCATCGCTGGCGCCCCCGGCTTCCCCGGAGCCCGCGGTCCCTCCGGACCCCAAGGTCCCAGCGGCGCCCCCGGCCCCAAGGGAAACACGGTGAGTGTCCCCGGCTGGAGCCTTCCCTCTGGACCCTTCCCTTTCCCTCTGGACCCTTCCCTCTGCTCCCAGAGTCCCCTCCTGGGGTGCCCCGTGGTGCCCCCGGCCCTGCCCCCGGGGGTGGCAGCTCTGGGGTCCTTGTCCCTCGGGGGTCGCTCAGCTCCTCAATCCGGAGTTAAACTTTTCTCTCCTCTCTCCCCGCAGGGCGAGCCCGGCGCTCCAGGCAACAAGGGTGACACCGGTGCCAAAGGCGAACCCGTGAGTGACCCCCCGGTGTGGCCCTGGGGGCGCGGGCCCCGCTGGGCCCTCCCGGGGCTCTTCATCCCTTGGCCTCTGTCCCCAGGGCCCCGCTGGTGTCCAAGGTCCCCCCGGCCCTGCTGGAGAGGAAGGCAAGAGAGGAGCCCGCGGTGAGCCCGGCCCCGCTGGGCTGCCCGGCCCTGCTGGCGAACGTGTGAGTAGCAGCGTCCCTGTCCCCATCCCTGCCGTGTCCCTGTCCCCTCTCCTGCCACGTCCCTGTCCCCTCTCCTGCCACGTCCCTGTCCCCATCCCCGTCCCTGTCCCCTCTCCTGCCACGTCCCTGTCCCCATCCCCGTCCCTGTCCCCTCTCCTGCCACGTCCCTGTCCCATCCTGTCCCTGTCCCCTCTCCTGCCACGTCCCTGCCCCATCCCCACCCTCCCATCTCCCCGTGTCCAGCTGGACCCTGTGCGTGTTTGGGGACCCCGTGGTGACATCCCCAGCCCCTTCAGGCTGCTCCCACTGGTGGCCGTGTCCCGCTCTGGCACTCCCTCCCCCGTGTCCCCCCGTGTCCCCCCGTGTCCCCACACTGACCCTGCCGTGTCCCCTCAGGGCGCTCCCGGCAGTCGCGGTTTCCCTGGCGCCGATGGCATCGCCGGTCCCAAGGTGAGTGCCCGGCTCCATCTGCGGGACAAAATCGTGTCAGGGGGGCCCTGGGGACTCTGGGCACTGCCACCTGTGCCCACCCAGCCCCCACAGCGGCTCCCCGTGGCTGCCACCGCGGGGACACTGCTGTGTGCCGGTGTCCTGCAGCTCGGTCACCCCTGTCCCCCCTGTCCCCCCTGTCCCCCCTGCCCAGGGTCCCCCCGGCGAGCGCGGCTCCCCCGGCCCCGTCGGCCCCAAAGGATCTCCTGGTGAAGCTGGACGCCCCGGGGAACCCGGACTCCCCGGTGCCAAGGTGAGTGGGCGCGGTGACACGGTGACGCGGTGACGCGGTGACGCGGTGACACGGTGACGCGGTGACACGGTGACAATCGGCGGAGGAGCCGCTTTCCAGGACGCTCCCGTTGCCCGGAGCATCCCCTGGAGCGCTGAGCCCCTGACCCCCTCCGCCCCGCAGGGTCTCACTGGAAGCCCCGGCAGCCCCGGCCCCGACGGCAAGACCGGCCCCCCGGTAAGTTGTCCCCGCTGCTGTCCCCTCGTCCCCCGGCTCGCCACGAGCTCGGCTAACGGGGCCTGGCTCCCCCCGACAGGGCCCCGCTGGTCAGGACGGCCGCCCCGGCCCCCCCGGCCCCCCCGGAGCCAGAGGCCAGGCGGGCGTGATGGGATTCCCGGGTCCCAAAGGTGCTGCGGTGAGTGTCACCCCCCCCGCGTCCCTCCGGGGACCTGCCCCCCGGGGGTCACGGGCTCACCCCGCTCTGGTTTTAGGGCGAACCCGGCAAACCTGGCGAGAGAGGAGCCCCCGGTCCCCCCGGCGCCGTGGTGAGTGCGGGGGAGGGGACACGGGAGGGTGACCCCGCTGTGGGGTGACAGAGAGGGTCACCGTGCTGTGGGGGGGACAGGGAGGGTGACAGGGAGGGTGACAGGGAGGGTGACAGGGAGGGTGACAGGGAGGGTGACAGGGCCACCCCGGCACGAGACAGCCGCGATGGGGGTGAGTGGGGTGTGATTGGGGTTTAGTTGGGGTGTGAATGGGGATTTAACGGGGAGTGATCGGGCTGTGATTGGGATGCTGTTAGGGTGTGAATATGGGTTTAATGGGCTGGGAGCGCCGTGTGAGGCTGCCGAGCGCAGCCAGGGAACGCTCCCGGCCCGAGGCCGGGGCGGGATGAGGAGTTTGGGATCCCCCCCGAGAGGTGTTTGGGATCCCGTCCCGGGTGTTTGGGATCCCCCCCGAGGCTGTAGCAGGATGAGGTGTTTGGGATCCCCCCCGAGAGGTGTTTGGGATCCCGTCCCGGGGCGGGATGAGGTGTTTGGGATCCCCCCCGAGAGGTGTTTGGGATCCCCACCCGGGGCGGGATGAGGAGTTTGGGATTCTGACCCGAGAGGTGTTTGGGATCCCGTCCCGGGTGTTTGGGATCCCGTCCCGGGTGTTTGGGATCCCCCCCGAGAGGTGTTTGGGATCCCGTCCCGGCTGTTCGGGATCCCGTCCCGGGTGTTCGGGATCCCGTCCCGGGGCTCCCGGCGCTGCTGGAGCGGGGACAGGGCTGACGTGGCCGCGGTGACTCCCGGCCTTCCAAGGACGCCGTGGCCGAGTCCAGGCCCACGCCCGGCTCGGGGGAGGGGGCGCAGCGCCCTGCGGGGGCTGCTCTGAGCCCCCTCCTCTCCCTCCTCCCTCCCCCAGGGTGCTGCTGGCAAGGACGGTGAAACCGGTGCCCAAGGTCCCCCCGGCCCCACCGTGAGTATCCCCCGGCCCGCGGCCCCCCAGGGCCCCCCCCGGCCCCCGGGCACGGGGCTCGGCCGCCCCCGGCCCCTCTCCATGCCCGTGCCGTGTCCCGCAGGGTCCCGCTGGAGAAAGAGGTGAACAAGGTCCCGCTGGTGCTCCTGGCTTCCAGGTGAGGGGTGTCCCCTTCCCCGGCAGGGTGACATGTCCCTTGTCCCCTCCCTGGTGGCTCACGGCTCCTCTTTTCCTCCCAGGGTCTGCCCGGCCCCGCTGGCCCCCCTGGCGAGGCTGGCAAGCCCGGAGAGCAGGTGAGTGTGGCATGGGGACCCTCCTGTCCCCTCCCCATGGCCCCTGTGGGAATCCCAGCTCTCCCCTGGGGCACCCCGGGGTCCCCTCTGCCTGTCCCCAGTGCCACCCGCTGCTCCCTGACTTGTCACCCTCCCTCCCGCCCAGGGTGTCCCCGGAGACGCCGGAGCCCCCGGTCCCGCCGGTGCCAGGGTAAGCTGAACCCCGCCGTGTCCCCCCAAAACTCTGGGCACCCCAAAGTGCCCCCCAGGGCCCTGACCCGCCTCCCCCTGCAGGGTGAGAGAGGATTCCCCGGAGAACGCGGCGTCCAGGGCCCCCCCGGCCCCCAAGGTCCCCGCGGTGCCAACGGCGCTCCCGGTAACGATGGTGCTAAGGTGGGTGCCGGGCCGGGACTGTCCCTGTCCCCAGCGCTTGGGGACAGCGAGGGCGGCCGGGCTTGGCCTCGCCCCTGAGGCGGGGCCGGAGCCGGGCTGGGCTCGCTGTGCCGGGATCTCACCCGCCCCTCTCTTCCCTCCTCCCAGGGCGATGCTGGTGCTCCCGGAGCCCCCGGGAACCAGGGGCCCCCCGGTCTGCAGGGAATGCCCGGAGAGCGCGGTGCTGCCGGCCTGCCAGGCGCCAAGGGTGACAGAGTGCGTGTCCCCAGAGCCCGAGTGTCCCCAGAACCCGGGTGTTCCCTTGGTGTCCTGCTCCCTGCCATCCCTGTGCCCCCAAAACCTGGGTGTCCCCTTGGTGACCTGCTCCCTGCCATCCCTGTGCCCCCAAAACCTGGGTGTCCCCTTGGTGTCCTGCTCCCCACCATCCCTGTGTCCCCAAAACCCTGATGTCCCTTTGGTGACCTGCTCCCCACCATCCCTGTGTCCCCGGGGCTGGATGTGCCCCTGAGCAGCCTCCTGGGCTCTGTGTCACCTCTGTCCCCATCCCCTGGGGACAATCCCTTGCTGAGAGGATGAGGATGAGGACGAGGATGAGGATGAGGATGAGGATGAGGATGGTGCCAGCCTGTCCCAGGGAGGATGAAGAACCGGGCATGTCTCCGTGCAGAGGGGGGTGAACCCCCACAAGGGCCCTGTCCCTGTCACCCAGCCCTGTGTCCCTCCCGCAGGGTGACCCCGGTCCCAAAGGTGCTGATGGCGCTCCTGGCAAGGACGGTCTCCGAGGCCTGACCGGTCCCATCGGCCCCCCCGGCCCTGCTGGTGCTCCTGGTGACAAGGTGGGGACATCCCGCAGGGACAAAGTGTCCGGGCAGCCACCGCCCCCTCCTCTCCCCAGCCCTGATCCCTTTTTTTTCCTGTTTTCCTCCCCTTTTCCAGGGTGAAGCCGGTCCCCCCGGTCCTGCTGGTCCCACTGGTGCCCGTGGTGCTCCCGTAAGTGTCCCCCACCCTCGGTGACAGCCCTGCCACTCCTTGGTGGCCGTGGTGGCCGTGGTGGCCGTCCCCTGCCTGTCTCACGCCCTTCCCTCCCTTCTCTCCCCTCCAGGGTGACCGAGGCGAGCCCGGCCCTCCCGGCCCTGCTGGATTTGCTGGCCCCCCTGTAAGTGTGTCCCCCCCGGCCCGGGGGTCCTGCCCCGCCCCCCAGGGTGGGGCCGAGCCCCCCGGGCTCACGCCGGCGCCGTGTCCCCCCGCAGGGCGCTGACGGCCAGCCTGGTGCTAAAGGTGAAACTGGGGATGCTGGAGCCAAGGGGGACGCGGGTCCCCCCGGCCCCGCCGGCCCCACTGGTGCTCCTGGACCTGCTGTAAGTGCCCCCACAGCCCCCCCCGTGCCCCCCGCAGCCCCACAGCACAGCAGCAGCTCACCCCTCTCCTCCTCCTCCTCCTCCTCCTCTTCCTCCTGCCCAGGGTGCTGTTGGTGCTCCCGGTCCCAAAGGTGCTCGCGGCAGCGCTGGACCCCCTGTAAGTGCCGGGCTCGTGGGGAGGGGGCGTTTGGGGGAGTCTGGGGGCACCCCCGGGGGTGAACAACCCCGAGGGGCTTTGGCTGTGCCTCTGCCCCCCTCACAGCGTGGGGCAGCTGCGCCCCAAAACCGCCTGGGGATGGCACCGGGGTGGGGGGGCTTCACTCAGCAGTGGTAAAAGGGGGGGTTTGCCCTTATCCCCCCCAAATCAGCCCCCCCAGGCTGACCACCAGCCCCGGGGGTCCTGCAGTGACTCCCAGCCAGGGAATTGTCCCCTGGGGTTTGGATCCACCCCGCTGACTGTGCCTTCCCTCCCTCCCAGGGTGCTACTGGTTTCCCTGGTGCTGCTGGAAGAGTTGGACCCCCCGGCCCCTCTGTGAGTACCCCTGGGGGACAGGGGGGGCTGGGGATGGGGACAAGGGCTGGGAGTGCTGGGGACACAGGACAGGACGTGCTGGGGACACTCCAGGATGTGCTGGGGACGCAGGACAGGAGCTGGGGACATGGGACAGGTACTGGGGACACAGGACTAGTATTGGGGACATGGGACAGGAGATGCTGGGGACACGAGACAAGTGTTGAGGATACAAGACAGGAGCTGGGGACACAGACCAGGTTCTGGGGACACAGGACAAGTGCTGAGGACACAGGACAGGTGCTGGGGACACAGGACAGGTACTGGGGACATGGGACAGGAGATGATGGGGACACTCCAGGATGTGCTGGGGACACAGGACAGGAGCTGGGGACACAGGACAGGAGCTGGGGACACAGACCAGGTTCTGGGGACACCGGACATGAGGTGCTGAGGACACAGGCCAGGTGTCCAGCAGCATCCCAGCCCTGCCCGTGGCCGCCCTGGGCCCCGGGACCCCCCTGGCCGCCCTTCCCGGGGGGTCCCGGCCTGACGGCGCCGCCTCCCCTCGCTGTGTCCCCCAGGGGAACATCGGCCTGCCCGGCCCGCCCGGCCCCGCGGGCAAGGAGGGCGGCAAAGGTCCCCGCGGAGAGACCGGCCCCGCCGGCCGCCCCGGAGAGCCGGGCCCCGCCGGCCCCCCCGGCCCCCCCGGCGAGAAAGGAGCCCCCGGCGCTGACGGCCCCATCGTGAGTCCCGCGGCCCCGAGTGAGTCCCCGCTGCCGCTGTCCCCTCTGTCCCCGCGCTGAAGGCGCTTTGTCCCGCAGGGCGCTCCCGGCACGCCCGGACCCCAGGGAATCGCGGGCCAGCGCGGTGTGGTCGGTCTCCCCGGCCAGAGAGGCGAGCGAGGCTTCCCCGGGCTGCCCGGCCCCTCCGTGAGTACCGGGGCGCTCCCGGGCTCTGTCACCCCCTCCCCCGGGGAGTGTCGCACCGTGCCTGACCCCGCCCCGCGTCCCCCCGCAGGGCGAGCCCGGCAAACAGGGTCCCTCCGGCTCCCCCGGCGAGCGCGGCCCCCCCGGCCCCATGGGCCCCCCCGGCCTGGCCGGACCCCCCGGAGAAGCAGGACGCGAGGTGAGTGCCCGTGGTGGCCACCGTGGCGACTGACGGGGCTCAGGGACACCCCTCCCCCCCTTCCCGTGACCCCCTCCCCACCCCTAACGAGGGTCTCTGCTCCCCCCAGGGCGCTCCCGGTGCTGAAGGTGCCCCCGGCCGTGACGGTGCTGCCGGTCCCAAGGTGAGTGGTGGGCTCTGAGGGGGGCGTGGGAGGGGCGGGGGGTTCTGCTGGGCGGCACTGACCTCTCCTCTTCCTCCTCCTCCTCCTCCTCCTCGCAGGGTGACCGTGGTGAGACCGGCCCCGCCGGCCCCCCTGGTGCTCCCGGTGCCCCCGGTGCCCCCGGGCCCGTCGGTCCTGCTGGCAAGAACGGAGATCGTGGTGAGACCGTAAGTGAAGCTCTGCCCAGAGCCCCCCCTTCCCCCCCCCCGGCCTGGGGACACCCCAAAATGTTCTGGGGCCTGGCCCCGGGCTCAGCTGCTGCTGCTGGAAGGAGCCAGGGAGCCAGAGGTGCCACCCCCTGCAAAGGGCGATGTCACAGGTGCCACCGCCCCGCTCGGGGGTCCCTGAGCATCCCGGGGTGGTTCTGCCCCGAGGAGGTGCAGGGAGCTCTGACCTGTCCCCTTCTCTCCTGTCCCAGGGTCCCCAAGGTCCCGCTGGCCCCCCTGGCCCCGCTGGTGCTCGTGGTCCTGCTGTAAGTGACGTCCTGCTCCGTCCTCCTCGGTGTCCCCACAGGAGTGGGGACAGTGCTGGCCAGGACCCCGCTCAACTCATCTTCCTCCTCCTCCTCCTCTTCCTCCTCCTGCAGGGTCCACAAGGTCCCCGTGGTGACAAAGGTGAAACCGGTGAACAGGGTGACAGAGGCATGAAGGGTCACAGAGGCTTCTCCGGTCTCCAGGGCCCGCCCGGTCCTCCCGTAAGTGCCGTGGGGGCAGCACGAGGTGCCCATGTCACCTCTGATGTCACCTCTGATGTCGCCTCTTCTTCCTCCTCCCCAACAGGGCTCTCCTGGTGAACAAGGTCCTTCTGGTGCTTCTGGTCCCGCCGGTCCCCGGGTGAGTCCCCAGGGGTGAGTCCGTGTCCCGTGCCCGTGTCCCCGTGGCGGCGGCTGTGTCCACCACCGTGTCCCCGTGGCTGCTGTGTCCCCATGGCCGCCCCCATTGCCGCCGTGTCCCCATTGCCGGGGCTGGGGCTCGGCTCTGCCGCTCACTCTTCTCTTGCCTCCCTCCCTTCCCGCAGGGTCCCCCCGGCTCCGCTGGCGCCGCTGGCAAGGACGGTCTGAACGGGCTGCCCGGCCCCATCGGCCCCCCCGGGCCCCGCGGCCGCACCGGCGACGTCGGTCCCGTCGTACGTCCCGAGCCTTCCTCCCCTCCAGCACCGCCAGCCTTCATCGCCCGCCTGCCCCTCACCATCCTCACCGCCCTCCTCTCCTCCGCAGGGTCCCCCCGGCCCCCCCGGGCCCCCCGGTCCCCCCGGCCCCCCCAGCGGCGGCTTCGATTTCAGCTTCCTGCCGCAGCCGCCGCAGGAGAAGGCGCACGACGGCGGCCGCTACTACCGGGCCGACGACGCCAACGTGATGCGCGACCGCGACCTGGAGGTGGACACGACCCTCAAGAGCCTGAGCCAGCAGATCGAGAACATCCGCAGCCCCGAGGGCACCCGCAAGAACCCCGCCCGCACCTGCCGCGACCTCAAGATGTGCCACGGCGACTGGAAGAGCGGTCGGTGTCCCCCTCGGGGCTGTGGCTCCGGCGCTGTCCCCTCTGTCCTCCTGCCACCCCTCGCGTGTCCTGTCCCCCCTGTCCCCTCCCTCCGTGTCCCTCTCCCATTCTCTTCTCTCCTTCTCCCTCTTTTCCTGCTCCACGCTCCGCCCCAGCTCCCTGCTGTGCCTTCCTCCCCTCCCTCCTCATCTCCCACGGCTGCTCCTCACCTTCCTCCTCCTCCCCCTCCATCCTCAGCATCTCACACCCTTCATCCCCCACCCATCCCTCCCATCTGTCACCTCCATCCAGCTCACCTGGCAGTTCCTACATTCCACCTGTGTCCCTGCGTCCTGCTGGCTGTCCCTCCCTGTCCCCTCCTGTCTGTCCCCTTTTCCATCCCTCCTGGCTGTCCTCACTGACCTCCCTGCCTGTACCTCTTCATCTGCAGCCCATGCCCTATCGCTCCTGCCTGGGGCCCATCGCCTGGGGTCCTGCCGCTGCTCCCAGGTGGCCTCAGGCTATGACCTGGGGCCCACGAAGGCTGCACCTGGCGCCATCAGGTTTTGAACTGGAGGACGGGCCAGAGCTGGGTGCCACGAGGCTGGGGCCATCCGCTCCAGGTGGCCTGAGGCAAGACCCCAGGTGAGACAAGCACGTCTGGTTCGGAGAGCCAGGGCCACGGCTTCCAGGTGACATGCCGCGCATGGGTCGGGAGACCATGAGGACGAGCTTCCAGTGAGCCCAGGAGCCCTCGGGCTGGGCGTGACAATGTCCTGCAGGCAGGAGTGGCGATGTCCCTGCCCACGGGGCTGGGGGCAGTCAGAGTGACCCCACGCTGACCGTGCTGCCCCCTGTCCCTGCCCGCAGTTCGAGTACGGCGGCGAGGGCTCCAACCCGGCCGACGTGGCCATCCAGCTGACCTTCCTGCGCCTCATGGCCACCGAGGCCTCGCAGAACGTCACCTACCACTGCAAGAACAGCGTGGCCTACATGGACCAGGCCAGCGGCAACCTGAAGAAGGCGCTGCTGCTGCAGGGCGCCAACGAGATCGAGATCCGCGCCGAGGGCAACAGCCGCTTCACCTACGGCGTCACCGAGGACGGCTGCACGGTCAGTGCCGGGCTCGCGGGGACGGGGGACACCCCGCGGGGACAGGGGGGTGACGGCGCTGTCCCCACAGAGTCACACGGGCGCCTGGGGCAAGACAGTCATCGAGTACAAGACGACCAAGACCTCGCGCCTGCCCATCATCGATTTGGCTCCTATGGACGTCGGCGCTCCGGACCAGGAATTCGGCATCGACATCGGCCCCGTCTGCTTCTTGTAACCCCGGATGGCGTGACAGGAGAGAGTAATAATAATGAGAAAAGTAATAATAATAATAATAAAAAAACCACACCAAAAAAAAAAAAAAAAAAAAAAAAAAGACAGCCGTTAAAAAAAAAAAAAAAAAAAAAAAGGAGACAATTTCACATGGACTTTTTTTTTTTTTTGGAATTTGTGTCGGTTTCTATCCAGCGTCTCTAAAACAACTCCGGTTGCGTTGCCGTAAGAGAAAAACCTCAAAAACCCTCCTCCCCCTTCAAAAAAAAAAAAAAAAAAGCATTCAACACCCCTAAAAAAATATTAAAAAAAAAACTAAATAAATGACTTTTTTCAAACAAAATCACCAGGAAGTGGGTTCGCTTGCTTGCCCCCCTCGTTCCTCAGCCCTGGAGTGGCAAAGCTCAGCTCCCCCCGTGGGGTCCCCGAGCCCCCCGGGACCCCCGGCCCCCCCGGCCCCTTCGCTTCTTGCATCTCATTAGAATTTGAATTTTTGCTGTGAGGAAGATGTTGAACTCCTGGCTATAATTTGCTTTTTCCTTGTTTTCCCCCTTTCCTCTCCCCCCTCCTTATTTTTTATTTGGATAATGCTGGTTTTGAGTTCCCTCGGTTTCCTTTCCTCCTGGTTATTTTTTATTATGATTTTTTTTTGGTTTTGTTTTGTTTTGCTGGTTGTTTGTTGTTCATTTTATTTCCATTCAGGCAGCAAAGGCGCCTCCCTCGCAGCGGCGGAGCAGCTGCAGCCCTGTCGGATGCCTACCTCAGCACTCTCGGGCTGTTTCATCGCTTTGCAGCCTCAATTTTGGGCCTCTTTTCGTTTTTTAGCTTCGTTCGGAGCTTTTCAGCCGTGCCGGGACTTTCCTGCCAGGTTCAGAGCAAAGGTGCTAATTCCCAACAACCCCCCAAATCCCCCTTTTTTTCTCTCTGTGGTTGCTCTGTTGTTCTCTTATTTTGATTTTTCTTTGGAGGTTTCTTTCCCTCAGGATTTTTATCCTGGTTTTTTTTTGTTTGGTTTTGTGTTTTTTTTGGTTGTTCTTTTTCTAATTATTATTTTTAAATATTCTGTTGAATTTTGGCCCCGGAACACCCAAGCCCGGGACCTCCTGGTGCTACAACCTCCAAAGAGCTCTCAGCTTGCTCTGGTTTAATTCCCCTCCACTTTATGGTTGATTTCCCTCTTTTTGGTTGGTTTTTTTTTTTTTTTTTGGTTTTTTTTTTTGCTGCTCAGCTCCACTCGGGAATTTTCCAAAGGTGCTATTCCCTCCCCTCCCCCCATTCCTCCCCCAAAATCCAGCGAAGCAAGAGGCACAAAATTCCAAGGGGGAAAGGGAATAAATCGATTTTCCAGGTTGAGCAGGTGGAACTTCAGCTCCGCTCTCGTCTTCCAGCAGCTTTTTCTCCATCCATCCATCCATCCCTCCATCCCTCCATCCATCCATCCATCCATCCCTAATTCCCTCCCCAAATCCTCCCCGGGCACGAACCCACTCCCCCCTCCCTTGGCCGGGTCCAGCTCCCGGTGGATGCTCCAGCTTTGTACCTAGTCTGTATAATGTATTATAATAATTAATTAATTAATAATTTTAAAGTGGTTTTGGGGTTTTTCTTCTTCTCTCTCTCTCTCTCTTTTTTTTTTTTTCCCCCCCTAGAAAAAAAAAAATGGATTTTTTTTTTTTTTTTTTTTAATCCTGACTGCTGAAATAAAGGCATGTGAAATGATCCAACCAACCTCGGGCTGCTCTGCGCCGTTTTCGGGGGGCTCGGCGGGGGGGTCCTGGGTGGGCGATTTTGGGGAATTGCTGCTCCCCGATCCCGCTCTGCTCCCGGCCGGTCCCGCTCTGCTCCCGGCGACTTCTGCGCTCGACTCTGCCCGCGCCCCTCCTCCTCCTCCTCCTCCTCCTCCTCCTCCTCCTCCTCCTCCCCGCCCCCCACCCCGGGAGGGGTCCCACCCCCATTTGGGATGCGTTGGGGGACAGCGAACCCCAAAAAGCAGCGGCTTTGGGGGGGGGGGGTGTCTGCGCCCCTAAATGAACCGGGGGGGCTCCAGGGCAGCCCGGGGATATTGGGGAGGGGGCTCAGCTCGGGGTGACCCCAAAAGGGATCATTGGGGAGCACAGAGTGACCCCCCCAAAAGTGAGGCTGCTGCAGAGTGGGGGCGCCGCTCCCCTCGCTGCTGGGGGAGGGGCTGTGCCCGCCCTGCGCCCCCTCCCCCCCGCGGGGACCCCCCCAGCCCCCCGGCCCGTCAATGGCCGCTCTGTCCGCGGGGCCCCCGCGCGTTCCGGGGGGGCGGGGGGCTCTCAAAGAGCCTCTTTCTTCCGAGGGGCTGCGGGGGGAGGGGAGGGAGGGGAGGGGTCCGGGGGGGGGGGATCGGCTCTGAGCGGAGCGCGGGAGGATCCGGCCGGACACACGGACACCCAGGTGAGCCTGGAGGGGTTTTGGGGGGCTCTGGGAGCGTGTCCCCCTCTTTGTCCCCCTCTTTGTCCCCCTCTTTGTCCCCTTCCCACCGCGCTGGGGGTGGGGGGTCACCCCAACCTCGGTGCGGGTTTCGGGGTGAGCGCCGCCGCAGATTTATCGCAATATTCATTGAAATAAAGCAGAAAAGCCTCATTCCCCAAAGCTCAATTAATTTACGCACCGAAACTCGCCCTGAAGCGGGGACACCCCAAAATCCTCCGGGCACAACTTGTGCTGCTGCCGCGGTTTTGTCCTCCCCAAAAATCCACCCGGACACCGCTGTCCCCGCTGTCCCCTGTGTCCCCTGTGTCCCCTGTGTTCCCACTGTCCCCGCTGTCCCCACTGTCCCCGCTGTCCCCGCTGTCCCCTGTGTCCCCGCTGTCCCCTGTGTCCCCGCTGTCCTCTCTGTCCTGTGTGTCCCCTGTGTCCCCTCTATCCCCGCTGTCCCCTGTGTCCCCTGTCTTCCCTGTGTCCCCTGTGTTCCCACTGTCCCCGCTGTCCCCACTGTCCCCGCTGTCCCCTGTGTCCCCTCTGTCCCCGCTGTCCCCTGTCTTCCCTGTGTTCCCACTGTCCCCTGTGTCCCCTGTGTCCCCGCTGTCCCCTCACTGCGGGAGTAGCGGGGCGCGGGCCCCGTCGCGCAGGTTGCCCAGGGGGTCGCGCAGGTTGCCCAGGGGGTCGCGCAGGTTGCCCAGGGGGTCGCGCAGGTTGCCCGGGGTCGCGCAGGTTGCCCAGCGGGTCGCGCAGGTTGCCCGGGGTCGCGCAGGTTGCCCAGGGGGTCGCGCAGGTTGCCCGGGGGGTCGCGCAGGTTGCCCGGGGGGTCGCGCAGGTTGCCCAGCGGGTCGCGCAGGTTGCCCGGGGGGTCGCGCAGGTTGCCCAGGGGGTCGCGCAGGTTGCCCGGGGGGTGGCGCAGGTTGCCCGGGGGGTGGCGCAGGTTGCCCGGGGGGTCGCGCAGGTTGCCCGGCGGGTCGCGCAGGTTGCCCGGGGGGTCGCGCAGGTTGCCCAGCGGGTCGCTGCGCTGGCCCGTGCGCACGTTGAACATGGGCAGCGTGGAGAGCGGCCGCGGCACGTCCCGGCTCCGCGCCATGAGGCGCAGCTCGCGCGAGTCCCCGTGGATGGAGCTGTGGTGGGCGAGCTGCAGGCTGCGGGGGCAACGGCGGCCGGGGCCCGGAGCACCCCCTTAGCCACGCGATACTGGGGGTCCTGTCCCGATACTGGGGTTCCTGTCCCGATACTGGGGTTCCTGTCCCTATTGGGGTTCCTGTCCCGATATTGGGGTTCCTGTCCCGATACTGGGGTTCCTAATCCGTTATTGGGGTTCCTGTCCCGATATTGGGGTTCCTGTCCCGATATTGGGGTTCCTGTCCCGTTATTGGGGTTCCTAATCCGTTATTGGGGTTCCCATCCCGTTATTGGGGCTCCTATCCCGTTATTGGGGCTCCTATCCCGTTATTAGGATTCCTATCCCGATATTGGGGTTCCTGTCCCGTTACTGGGGTTCCTAATCCATTATTGGGGTTCCTATCCCGATATTTGGGTTCCTGTCCCGGTTCCCATTGGGGTTCCCATCCCGTTATTTGGGTTCCTCTTCCATCACTGGGGTCAGCACAGCCGTCCTTAGGGCTTGCACCACAAAATCGGGATTTTCACCCCAAAATCAGGGTCTGCCCCCCATTATTGGGGTCTGCCCCCATTATTGGGGTTTACACCCCGTTATTGGGGTCCGCCCCCCATTACTGGGGTCTGCCCACCCAGCACAGGGATCTTCCCGCTCTGCATCGGGGTCTGCCCCCCAAAAGTGAGGGCTGAACCCCATCCCTGGGGTCTGTCTGTGCATTCTGGGCTCTGCCCCTCATCTTTGGGGCCTCCCCCTCCCCCCGAGTGCCCCCCAAAAACCCCCTCCCCCCCAAAGCACCCGCAGGACTCACTCAGACGTCTGCAAGTCCCGTTTTTCCCTACAAACCAGGAGAAAAAGGGAGAAAAAACCCGATAATTGCGGTGAGCGGCGCTCTCGGGGGACACAGGGGACACCCGGGCGGGGTCCCCGCGCCCGGGCAGGTTTGGGGGCCCCCCCAAACTCACAGTCCCTGGCGGCGGCAGCACATGAGGTGGCCCAGGAGGAGGCAGAGCAGCGCGGCCGCGGCCAGCGGCGCCAGCAGCGTCAGCAGGAACGCGGGGAGCAGCGGCCGCGGCCCCCCCGGCCCGGGGGGCTCGAACCCCAACCCCCCCGCCAGAACCCCCGGGCCCCAGGGCGGGCCCGAAGGGCTGGGGCTGGGCCGGACCTGCAGCTGCGGGGGAGGGGGCGTCAGGGGGCGCTGGGGGGCAGTTCTGGAGGGTTTTGGGCGGTTCGGGGCTGTTCGGAGGGTTCTGGGGGGTTCTAGAGGGGTCTGGGGAGTTCTAGAGGGTTCTGGGGAGTTCTAGAGGGGTCTGGGGAGTTCTAGAGGGTTCTGGGGGGTTCTGAGGTGTTCTGGGAGTTCTGGAGGGTTCTGGGGAGTTCTGGAGGGTTCTGGAGGGTTCTGGGTGGTTCTAGGGGTTCTGGGGGTTCGGAGGGGTTCTGGGGCGCTCTGGGGGTTCTGGGGAGTTCTAGGGGGCTCTGGAGGGTTCTGGGCGGTTCTAGGGGGTTCTGGGGGTTCGGAGGGGTTCTGGAGGGTTCTGGGAGGCTCTGGGGGCTCTGGGGGCTCTGGGGGGCTCTGGGGTTTTGGGGGGTCTCACCAGGGTGAGGTTGCACCAGCGGATGGAGAAGTCGGGGGCGAAGGTGTCGCGGCAGGGGGCGAGCGGGAGCTGGCCCCGGTGACAGCGGGAGCGGCTCTGGGGGGACACGGCCGAGGCCAGGCAGGGCGAGAAGGGGCTGTGGGAGCCCACGGTGACAAAAACCCTGCGACAGGGACCCCAAAAACACCCACGGTGACATAAACCCTGTGACAGGGACCCCAAAAACAGCCACGGTGACAAAAACCCTGTGACAGGGACCCCAAAAACATCCACGGTGACAAAAACCCTGCGACAGGGACCCCAAAAACAGCCACGGTGACAAAAACCCTGTGACAGGGACCCCAAAAACACCCACGGTGACAAAAACCCTGCGACAAGGACCCCAAAAACAGCCACGGTGACAAAAACCCTGTGACAGGGGACCCCAAAAACATCCACAGTGACATAAACCCTGCGACAGGGACCCCAAAAACAGCCACGGTGACAAAAACCCTGTGACAGGGACCCCAAAAACATCCACAGTGACATAAACCCTGTGACAGGGACCCCAAAAACAGCCACGGTGACATAAACCCTGCGACAGGGGACCCCAAAACCCCCCACGGTGAGGAGACCCCACGTGTTCCCCTCCCACCCCTGACGCCGGGGGTGGGAGGTGACCCCCAACCCCCCCAGGATGTCCCCGCGAGCCCCCCCAGCCCCCCCGTACCCCTCCCGGCGGCCCTCGATGGGCAGCGGGACGCGGCCGCCGCGGTCCAGGGCGGAGGTGACATTGATGACGTGCAGGTCCCCGCGCCCCCAGAGCCCCTGGGAGCCCTGCAGGAACATGTCCCGCGCCGCCTCGGGCAGCAGCTCCTCCACGTTCCTGTCCCCAACCAGGAACTCGGCCTGGAACGGCGCGTCCCCACCTGCGGGGACAGGCGGCACCGTGGGGACACCCGCGGGGACACCCGTGGGGACACCCGTGGGGACACCCGCGGCACATGCCGGGCCTCACCTGGCGCGGGGGTGACGATGATGAGGAGGCGCTGGGCCGCGGTGGCGAAGGTGCGGCGGTTGTAGGCCAGCACCTGGGGGGACACGGGGACACTGCGGTGCCTGGGGACACTGGCGGTGCCCCGGGCGGGGACACTGCGGTGCCTGGGGACACTGGCGGTGGCCCGGGCGGGGACACTGCGGTGCCTGGGGACACTGGCGGGGACCCGGGCGGGGACACTGCGGTGCCTGGGGACACTGGCGGGGACCCGGGCGGGGACACTGCGGTGCCTGGGGACACTGGCGGTGACCCGGGCGGGGACACTGCGGTGGCTGGGGACACTGGCGGGGACCCGGGCGGGGACACTGCGGTGCCTGGGGACACTGGCGGTGCCCCGGGCGGGGACACTGCGGTGGCTGGGGACACTGGCGGTGCCCCGGGCGGGGACACTGCGGTGGCTGGGGACACTGGCGGTGCCCCGGGCGGGGACACTGCGGTGGCTGGGGACACTGCGGTGGCCCGGGCGCGGCGGGGGCCGTACCTGGATGCGGTGCGTGCCCAGCTCCGCGGCCCGCGGGCTCCCGTACAGGAAGCCGGGCTGGCCCGGGTCCCGCTGGACGAAGCGCAGCCACCGCGGCAGGTCCGGGTGGTCCCACAGGTGCGCACGGAAGGTCACGGGGGCTGCGGGGGACACGCGGGGACACGGTGGGGACACGGTGGGGACGGACACCGGGGCTGTGTGTCCCCACAAAGGAATCGGGATCGTCCCTGGGGGTGCCGCCCCCCGTTTTGAGCTCTGACCCCAAAATGAGGGGACCCCTCAGGGAGGGACCCCCAGGGCAGCGGGGCGGGGCTGGGGTGGAGGAAGGGATGGACGGACGGACGGACAGACGGACAGACGGACAGACGGACAGCCCAGCTGGGGTGACCCTGGCGGGGAGCACAGCCCTGTGCCCCCCCCCTTTTTACCATCCCCAGCCCCCCATTCCCCCGTCCCGGCCCTCACCATCATCATCCTCGCTGCCGGTGAAGGCCTCCAGGAAGGGCTCCCGCTCCAGCTCGTGCACGAAGATGGCTCCGGCCTCGGCGGGGACGCGCAGCTCGGGCAGGACGCGGTGCTCGGGGACAGTGGCCCGGGCCACCGGCAGCGCCAGCGCTGCGGCCACACGCGGGGCTGGAGCCGGGGCCGCGGCCACGGCCCCTCCCTGCCTCAGTTTCCCCAGTGCCCACAGAGCCCTGCGACACTCGAGGGACAGGGGGGTGTCCCCGCAGCGCCAGCTGTCCCCAGGCAGAGCGGGAGGAGGTTTGGGAGGGGACAGGGACAGGACAGGAATGGGGACGGGGACAGAGTGGGATCAGGGCAGGGGACAAGGATGGGATGGGGACAAGGCCCTGTCACACAGAAGTCCCTCTCGTTGTCCCCCGGCCTGTCCCAGGGTGGCACTCGGTGGCTTTTTTTAGCTCTGTCACGTCCCAGCCCCGTCCTCCCCCTCCTCCCCCATTTGCACCCCCTGTGCCCCCCCCATTCCGGGGTGCCCCCTCTCCCCTCCCTGCCGGGGGTCCCCCAGGCCCGGCCGTGTCCCCCGGGGGGTGACAGGGCTGTCACTCGCCTGCCAGCAGCCAGAGCGGGAGCGGCGCGGGGCCCTCCATGGCGGGGCCGGCGCTGAGTGACGGGGCCAGCGGGGCCGGGGGGGCCTCGGGGGGGTCCCACAGGGGACACCCCTCCCCTGCCACCTCCTGTCACCGCCACACCGAGCTCGGGGCTGCCGAGGGACCCTGGGGTGTCCCCAGGGCGGGTTTGTCCCAGCGCCCCCGCCCACGGGTAGCGGGGTGGCGGTGGGGGGACATTTGGGGACATTTGGGGACACTTGGGGACACTTGGGGACAGCCGAGGCCTCCCGGGATGGCACCAGCGAGACGGGAACACGCGTGTGGTGGGACAGCGCGGGTGACAGGGACGGGGACATGCCGGGTGGGGGGCGATGGCAGCGGCGGAAGGGGAGGGGAAAGGAGGGGAGGGGAGGGGTGGTCGTGGGGGGGCCGCCCCCCGTGTCGCGTCACGCCTCGTCACGCACAAAGGGCCGGAGATGCCTTGGGTGACACGGGGAGGGGACAGTCCCACATCTGCAGGGTCCTGCTGCCCCCACTGGGGACCTGGGTGTCCCCTGTCCCCGTCCCCCCCCCACGGCAGGGACCCCAACTCGGCCCCAGGGGTCGGGGCTGCCCCCTCGCCCTCAGGTGTCCGGTGGGGAGATGAAAACCCCAAAAAAACCCCCCCAAAAAAGGGGGGGCTGCACTGTCCCCCCCGGTCCGGGCCCCTGTCACACTGTCCCCTCCCGCCACCGCCCAGTGGCACTGTCAGGGATGTGCCGCACCCCCAGCAGGGATCTGGGGGGGGGGCAGGAAGGAAATCGGGGTGCGGGGGGGACACCCCGGGGCTGGGGGGGCTTCGGGTGTGGGCAGGGGGTGGCCCTGGAGGGGGGGGACATGTGGGTAAAACTGGGGGGACACAGGGACAGGAGCGGGGGGGACACGGGGACAGGATGGGGGGACGTGGGGACAAACTGGGGGACACAGGAGAACGCGGGGGATGTGGGTACAAACTTGGAGGGGACACGGGGACAGGATGTGGGGACATGGGGACAGGATGTGGGAACACGGGGACAGGATGTGGGGACACGGGGAGAGCGGGGGGAAGTGGGTACAAACTTGGGAGGGGACATGGGGACAGGGTGGGGGGACACGGGGACAAACTCGGGGGATGTGAGGGAAGGGTGGGGGACGATGTGGGGACAGGATGGGGGGTGGGTACAAAAATTGGGGGGGTGCAGGGACGAGACTGAGGGGACACGGGGACAGAGATGGGGACAGAACTGGGCGTGGGGGGGGCGAGACACGGGGACAGAACTGGGGAGGGGGACCCGGGGACAGAACAGGGGAGGGGGACACGCGGGGACAGAAGCGGGGGACACACGGGGACAGATCGGGGGGGTGGCACCATGGGAAGGGGGGGTCCCACACTGCACAGCGCCGCCGCCGGGGGTGGGGGCAGGGAGGGGACCCCGGTGCGGAGCAGCGTTGGGGACAGGGGGGTCCCTCCCCACGGCCGCGCTGCGGCGGCGGCGGCGGCGGCTGCGCTGAGGCCGAAGAGCGGCTGAGGAAGAGGAAGGGAGGAAGAGCGAGCGCTGCTCGGCCCCAGAGGGCTCTGCGGGCAGCGGGGCGGGCAGAGCGCGGCGGCGGCGGCGGCGGCGGCTCCATCACCGGCGCGCAGAAAGGGGAAGAGGAGGAGGAGGAGGAGGAGGAGGGAGGAAGGCAGGAAGGAAGGAAGAAGCGCCGCGGCGGAGAGGGGGGCCGCGGGATGGCCATGGCCTGACCGAGCCGGGGCAGCGCTGCCCCCGGCACAGCCCCCCAGCCCCGGCACAGCCCCCGCCCATGGCGCGGTAGCGGCGGCGGCGGCGGCGGCGGCGGCGGCGGCGAGCGATGCGGGAGCCGGGAGCAGCGGCAGCACCGGCAGCACCGGCAGCACCGGGACCATGCTGAGGACCGAGGCCGGCGGGGCCGGGGGCCCCCTCGGGCGGCGGGGGCGCGGCGGGGGCCGGGGGCTGCGCAGCGCGTCCCCGCACCGGAACGCCTACGAGGCCACCATCCAGGCCCTGGCTCCTACAAAGGAGGCCGAGGGCGAGGACGGCAAGAAGAGCCGCGGGAAGAAGTATGGCTCCAACGTGCATCGGATCAAGAACATGTTCCTGCAGATGGGGACGGCGCCCGGCCCCGAGGGCGCCTGCGACCTGGCCAAGGCCAAGGAGAAGCCGGTGCGCCTGTCCCTGCCCCGCGCCGGCAGCCTCGGCGACAGCGTGGACCAGGGCAGCCTCCTCAAGCTGGGCACCAGCGTCTCGGAGCGCGTCAGCCGCTTCGACTCCAAGCCCGACAAACCCTTCTCCAAGCTGCAGGAGACCCGCAAGATCTTCGAGAGGAGCCCGCAGGAGAAGGCCACCAGCACCAAGCTGCTGCTGCGCAAGGAGCGCGCCGGCTTCCAGGACCGCAAGCTGGACGTGGTGGTGCGCTTCAACGGCAGCACCGAGGCGCTGGACAAGCTGGACGCGGACGCGGTGTCGCCCACCGTGAGCCAGCTGAGCGCCGTGTTCGAGAAGGCGGACCTGAGGAACAACCTGCACAAGGCGCAGGGCAGGGCGGCCGCGCCGCTCGCAGCCCGCGCCGTGGCCAAGCGGCCCCGCGTGTTCGCGGCCGGCACCGAGCCCGCTCGCCCCGGCGATGGCCACGCGGGCCCGGCACGGGCCCGGCCGCAGGACGAGGAGAAGGCGGCGGGGAAGAGCGGGCGGGCGGCCGAGAAGGAGGTGGCGGCGCCCAGGGTGCAGGAGGTGTGCAAGATCAAACCCGTGGAGGTGGAGGAGAGCGGAGAGGGCGAGGAGAATGAGGAGGAGGAGGAGGAGGATGAAGCAGCGGCGGGCGAAGCGCTGCCCCAGCCCCAGGCGGCCAAAGGGGACGAGGGTCCGGCGGCCGCAGCCCCCCGGCCGGACGGGGGCTCGGGGGTGGCCGCGGGCCAGGAGGGCGTCAAGGGCGAGCGGGCGGAGGAGGGCGATGGCTCCGAGGAGGCCAAGAAGGAGGATTTCTCCGAGGCGGACCTGGTGGACATAAGTGCCTACAGCGGGCTCGGGGAGGACTCGGGGGGCAGCGGGCTGGAGGAGGAGGAGGAGGCCGAAGGGCTGTACGAGCCCGAGTCGGGCTGCGTGGAGATCCCGGGGCTGTCCGAGGAAGAGGAGCCCGTCCCCAACCGCAAGATCCAGTTCAGCACAGCCCCCATCCAGGTGAGCCTGGCTGGGCCTGGGGGCGGCTGCGGAGGGAGGGAGGGAGGGCAGGGGAGGGGTACCAGGGTCAGGGGTGCCCCAAGGTGATGGGCAGCCCAAACTGGGGTGTGTGACCCCCACAAAATCTTTGGCAGGCACAGAAAAAGGGGCTGAGGGCCTGTCCCTGTCCCCATCTCCATCCCTGTCCCTGTCCCCTTCTCCATCCCTGTCCCTGTCCCCATCTCCATCCCTGTCCCTGTCCCCTTCTCCATCCCTGTCCCTGTCCCCATCTCCATCCCTATCCCTGTCCCTGTCCCTGTCCCTGTCCCTGTGCTGGGGGAAGCAGGACCTGGGCCTGGCTAATGAGCTGCTTAATGAAGCGCCGTGCCTGGACCCCCAGGGCAGGGCCGGTGATGGGGACAGGTGACACTGGGACCCGCTGTGATGGGGGCAGGTGACACTGGGACCCGCTGTGACAGGCCAGGCTCAGCACCCCGTGCCAGCCCCGGGCCAAACCCGCTCCGTGTTTTGGGTGTTTTGGGTGGGGATGCCCCAAATAGCCCCGAGCGAGGCGCTGGGGCCGGGCTGGGCCAGCCTGGGCTCCTCCCAGCCCGGGGGACCCTGGGGACAACGGGGGGATGGGACCCCCCGTGTGCCCAACCCGGTGCCCGGGATGGTTTCGGGAAGGGGAGGAAGAGGAGGGAGGGGAGGAAGAGGAGGAAGGAGAGGAAGAGGAGGAAGGGGAGGAAGGAGAGGAAGAGGAGGAAGGGGAGGAAGGGGAGGAAGAGGAGGAAGAAGAGGAAGAGGAGGAAGGGGAGGAAGGGGAGGTGCCTCGGCAGCGTGGCCGGGTGGGCGGCAGCGCCCCCCGCTGCCGGCGGGGATCCTGCGGGGCTCGGGGAGCCCCCCGGGATTTGGGGGGGGATGGAGGGGCCGTGCCGCTATTTTGGGGTGATCCCTCCCCCCCTCCCCCCTCCCGGCCGGGTCCCCCCGGCCGCAGGAGCAGCGCTCGCTTTGTGCCCGAGCCGGGTTATTTTTAGAGCCCGGCCTAAATTCTGGCTCTGAGTCAGAGCGGGTGGGTGGCCCCAGCTGGGCCGGGGACAGGGACACGGGTGGCCCCAAGTCGGGGACAGGGACACGGGTGGCCCTGAGCCGGGGACAGGGACACGGGTGGCCCCGAGCCGGGGACAGGGACACGGGTGGCCCTGAGCTGGGGACAGGGACACGGGTGGCCCTGAGCTGGGGATAGGCCAGGGGACACGGGTGGCCCAGCCAGCCCGGCCCTGGGGAGGTGCCCTGGCTGTGGATGGGTTTTTTGGGATTTTTGGGTTTTTTGGGATTTTGGGGGTTTTTGGGGTGCTCTGCTCAAGCCAAAGCCTCTCAGCTGAGGGTGGGGTGCACACCCAGGGGTCAGAGCACCCCAGAGCCTGCCTGGGTGATGCTGAGCCCCCCAAAATGGGGGGTGACACTGGGGACCCCCTTCCCCAGCCTGGGGACACATTCCAGCCCCTTCCCCTGGAACCCTCCCCCCAACCCCCAGGAGCCACGGGCAGGGCAGGGGGCACAGCAGGGACCCCCACAGCCCCCAGGGACAGCGATGTGTCCCCTGTCACCCCTGGGTGCCGCTCGGGTGCCTCCTGCCCGTCCCTGGGTGTCACCAGCCTTTGTCCCCGGGCTCTCAGCCCTAATTCCCTTTGTGGCCAGGCTTTATCCCGTGTGTGTCCCTAATCCCGGGCCCGGGGCCCCTCCAGGGACATCTGCCAGGCCCGGGCAGCCCCTCCCTCCCCACAGCCCCGGGAGCAGGGCTGGCACCTTTCTTTTCCTTTTCCTTTCTTTTCCTTTTCCTTTTCCTTTTCCTTTTCCTTTTCCTTTCTTTTTCTTTTCTTTTCTTTTCCTTTTCCTTTTCCTTTTCCTTTCTTTTCCTTTTCTTTTCCTTTCCTTTCCTTTCCTTTCCTTTCCTTTCCTTTCCTTTCCTTTCCTTTCCTTTCCTTTCCTTTCCTTTCCTTTCCTTTCCTTTCCTTTCCTTTCCTTTCCTTTCCTTTCCTTTCCTTTCCTTTCCTTTCCTTTCCTTTCCTTTCCTTTCCTTTCCTTTCCTTTCCTTTCCTTTCCTTTCCTTTCCTTTCCTTCCCTTCCCTTCCCTTCCCTTCCCTTCCCTTCCCTTCCTTTCCTTTCCTTTCCTTTCCTTCCCTTCCTTTCCTTTCCTTCCCTTCCCTTCCCTTCCCTTCCCTTCCCTTCCCTTCCCTTCCCTTCCCTTCCCTTCCCTTCCCCCTCCCTTCCCTTCCCTTCCCTTCCCGTTGGGTTCTGGGGGTCCCAGGGGGTTCCTGGGGGTTCCCCTGGGGGTCCCCCCCCGCCTGAGCCCCCCGTGCCCCCCAGGTGTTCAGCACTTACTCCAACGAGGATTACGACCGCCGCAATGAGGACGTGGATCCCATGGCAGCCTCGGCCGAGTACGAGCTGGAGAAGAGGGTGGAGAGGCTCGACCTGTTCCCCGTGGAGCTGGAGAAAGGTGGGTCCTGCCCCCCCAAACCCCCCCGGAGCCCCGGAGGTGCCCCCGCTGGAGCCGGCTCTGTGTCCCCCCAGACTCGGAAGGGCTCGGGATCAGCATCATCGGGATGGGAGCGGGGGCGGACATGGGGCTGGAGAAACTGGGAATCTTCGTCAAGACCGTGACGGAGGGAGGGGCAGCGCACCGGGACGGCAGGTACGGCTGGGGAGGGGGCGGGGCGGGTGGGGAGGGGGCAATTACAGCTGGGGAGGGGGCAGGAAGGGCTGGGGAGGGCATGGCAGAGGCACCGGCAGTGCTCCAGGTGCTCCAGGTACACCAGGTCTGCCCCAGGTGTGCTCCAGGTGTGCCCCAGGTGTGCTCAGGTGTGCCCCAGGTACCCCAGGTGTGCCCCAGGTGTGCCCCAGGTGTGCCCAGATGTGCTCCAAGTGTGTCCCCAGGTACCCCAGGTGTGCCCCAGGTGTGCCCAGATGTGCCCCAGGTGTGTCCCCAGGTACCCCAGGTGTGCCCCAGGGGTGCCCCAGGTGTGCCCCAGGTGTGCCCCAGGTGTGCCCAGATGTGCTCCAAGTGTGTCCCCAGGTACCCCAGCTGTGCCCCAGGTGTGCCCAGATGTGCCCCAGCTGTGTCCCCAGGTGTGCCCCAGGTGTGCCCCAGGTGTGCCCCAGGGGTGCCCCAGGTGTGCCCCAGGTGTGCCAGGTGTGCCCAGCTGTGCCCCAGCTGTGCCCCAGGTGTGCCCCAGGGGTGCCCCAGGTACCCCAGGTGTGCCCCAGGTGTGCCCCAGGTACACCAGGTGCCCCAGCTGTGCCCCAGCTGTGCCCAGCTGTGCCCAGCTGTGACCCCTGTGCCCTGTCCCCAGGATCCAGGTGAATGACCTCATCGTGGAGGTGGACGGCACCAGCCTGGTGGGGGTCACTCAGAGCTTCGCCGCCTCCGTGCTCAGGAACACCAAGGGCCGGGTCCGGTACGAGCTGGGGGGGTTGGGGAGCCCCAAACCCCTGCTGAGCCCCCCCGAGACCCCCAAACCCCGGCTGAGCCCCCCGGGACCCCCAAACCCCGGCTGAGCCCAAAGTGCCACCCGGGGGTGCCCCAAAGTGCTCCCAGCTCACCTGCAGCCCCCACAGCCCCCCCTGAACCCGCTGCTCCCTGGGTGTGTCCCCTCCATGTCCCCTCCATGTCCCCTGGGTCTCCCCTGGGTGTGTCCCCTCGATTTCTCTTGGCTGTGTCCCCTCAATGTCCCCTGGGTGTCCCCTGGATGTCCCCTGGGTGTCCCCAGCAGTGTCCCCGCTGTCCCCAGGTTCCTGATGGGGCGCGAGCGGCCGGGCGAGCAGAGCGAGGTGGCACAGCTGTCCCCAGTGTCCCCAGCTGTGTCCCCAGCTGTGTCCCCAGCTGTGTCCCCAGTGTCCCCAGCAGTGTCCCCGCTGTCCCCAGGTTCCTGATGGGGCGCGAGCGGCCGGGCGAGCAGAGCGAGGTGGCGCAGCTCATCCAGCAGACGCTGGAACAGGAGCGGTGGCAGCGAGAGATGATGGAGCAGCGCTACAGCCACTACACCGAGGAGGATGAGGAGGTGAGGGGACACCAGGGACACCAGGGACAGCCAGGGACAGCCAGGGACAGCCAGGGACAGCCAGGGGACAGGCAGGGACAGGCAGGGGACACGGGGCCGGGGGTGGCACAGGCAGGGACAGGCAGGGGACACGGGGCTGGGGTGGCACAGGGGCCAGGCAGGGGACACGGGGCTGGGGTGGCACAGGCAGGGGACACGGGGCTGGGGTGGCACAGGCAGGGGACATGGGGCCGGGGGTGGCACAGGCAGGGCCAGGCAGGGGACACGGGGCTGGGGTGGCACAGCCAGGGGACACGGGGCTGGGGGGTGGCACAGGCAGGGGACACGGGGCCGGGGGTGGCACAGGCAGGGGACAGGGGCAGGGGACACGGGGCTGGGGTGGCACAGGCAGGGACACGGGGCTGGGGCTGGCACAGGCAGGGCAGGCAGGGGACACGGGGCTGGGGTGGCACAGGCAGGGGACACGGGGCTGGGGTGGCACAGGCAGGGGACACGGGGCTGGGGTGGCACAGCCAGGGGACACGGGGCTGGGGTGGCACAGGCAGGGGACACGGGGCCGGGTGTCCCTGGGGCCAGCCCCGGTGCCAGCCCGTGCCGTGGCTGCCGCAGACCGGGGAATACGCCACGGACGAGGAGGAGGAGATGAGCCCCATGTTCCCGGGGGGGGACGTGGCCATCGAGGTGTTCGAGCTGGCCGAGAACGAGGACGCGCTGTCCCCCGTGGACATGGACCCCGAGAAGCTGGTGCACAAGTTCAAGGAGGTGAGGGGGGCTGGGCGAGGGCGGGGGTGCTGGCCTGGGGGCTGTGCCCACCTGAGCCCACCTGTGCCCACCTGAGCACACCTGTGCCCACCCTGTCCCCACCTGTGCCCACCTGAGCCCACCTGTGCCCACCTGTGCCCACCTGTGCCCACCTGCGCCCACCCTGTGCCCACCTGAGCCCACCTGTGCCCACCCTGTCCCCACCTGTCCCACCTGTGCCCACCTGTGCCCACCTGTGCCCACCTGTGCCCACCTGTGCCCACCTGTGCCCACCCTGTCCCCACCTGTCCCCACCCTGTCCCCACCCTGTCCCCACCTGTGCCCACCTGTGCCCACCTGTGCCCACCTGGCTCTCCACAGCTCCAGATCAAACACGCCGTGACCGAGGCCGAGATCCAGCAGCTCAAGAGGAAGGTGAGGGGGGGTCCTGGCTGGGCTGGGGGTGGGGGGTGGGGGGTGGGGGAACACCCTGACAGCCGTGCTGGCACCTGAGTGTCCTTCTCCACCCCATGTCCTGAGTGTCACCTGCCTGTGCCCTGTCCCTTCCCTGTTCCCTGGCCATGTCACTTTCCATCCCTGCCTGTCCCATGTCCCCTCCTGGCTGTCCCATCCCCATCCCTGCCTGTCCCCTGTCCCATCCCTGCCTGTCCCACCCGCATCCTTGGCTGTCCCTTGTCCCTTGTCACATGTCCCATGTCCCATATCCCATCCCTGGCTGTCCCATCCCCATCCCTGCCTGTCCCATGTCCCCTCCTGGCTGTCCCATGTCCCCTCCCTGGCTGTCCCCTGTCCCATCCCTGGCTGTCCCATCCCCATCCCTGCCTGTCCCATCCGCATCCTTGGCTGTCCCTTGTCCCTTGTCACATGTCCCATGTCCCATGTCCCCATCCCTGGCTGTCCCATGTCCCCTCCCTGGCTGTCCCATGTCCCCTCCCTGGCTGTCCCATGTCCCCCCCTGCCCATGCCACCCCCTGTGACCCCTGTGTCCCCCCCAGCTGCAGGGCCTGGAGCAGGAGAAGTCGCGCTGGCGGGCGGAGAAGGCGCAGCTGGAGCAGAGCGTGGAGGAGAACAAGGAGCGCATGGAGAAGCTCGAGGGTTACTGGATGGAGGCGCAGAACCTGTGCCAGGCCGTGGACGAGCACCTCAAGGAGACCCAGGCCCAGTACCAGACCCTGGAGCGCAAGTACAGCAAGGCCAAGCGGCTCATCAAGGAGTACCAGCAGAAGTGAGGGCAGCCCCAGTGTCCCCTGCTGTCCCCAGGGTGTCCCATGGGTGCCCCTGTCCCTGGGCGTGACTGTGCCACGGGGCTGAGCCATCCCTTGGCTGTGGGTCCGTCCCTGGCACCTCTGTCTGTCCCTGTGCCCTCAGTGTGGGACCCTCGGGGGGCTCTGACCCCTCTGTGCCACCCTCTGTCCCTGGGGATGGACTGTCCTGTGGGCAGGGACACATCCCTGGGGTGCCAAATCCCCCCTGGGCACCCTTTGTCACCGGCAGGGACCCTCCCCTTGCCCCAGATCCATCCCTGGGGTGCCAAATCCCCCCTGGGCACCCTTTGTCACCGGCAGGGACCCTCCCCTGGGCACGGCCCCGCTCTGGAGCAAGGGAAGGTGTCCCTGCCCAAGGCTGAGCTCTGAGCTCCCTCCCAACCCCAAACCCTTCCTGAGCATCCCTGGGACCTCCCCAGCACCCAAACCCCGGTCCCCAAGCCCCAGGGCTGTCCCCGGGGCTGTCCCCAGGGCTGTCCCCGGCGCTGTCCCCAGGGCTGTCCCCAGGGCTGTCCCCAGCTCTGGGGACACTCACCCAGCCCTGCTGCTCCCCGCAGGGAGATCGAGTTCCTCAAGAAGGAGACGGCGCAGCGGCGGGTGCTGGAGGAGTCGGAGCTGGCGCACAAGGAGGAGATGGAGAAGCTGCAGGAGAAGGTGGGCAGGGGGCGCGGGGACGCGGCGTGTCCCTGACCCCGCTGCCCCCCGAGGCCCCCCGGGGCCCCCCCGGCCCGGCCACGCCGCTCCCGCCGCGCCAGCGATGGATCCCGGGGATCTGCCCGGCACCGGACCCTGCCGGGCACCTGCCAGACCCTGCTGGGCACCCCCAGAGCTCTGCCGGACCCTGCCGGGCACCCCCAGAGCTCTGCCAGACCCCTTGGGGCACCCCCGGAGCTCCGTGGGGCTCCCTCCGGACTGAGCCGCTCACCCCACGCTGGATCGTGGGGGATCTGCCCCTGCTCAGGATCTGCCCCTGCTCGGGATCTGCCCCAAATCCTGCTCTGGGGCCGGGCATCCCCGAAAGGAGCGAGGGAATCTGCGCGGGCAGCGGATCCGGCCGTGCGTGGGATCCGCCGGGATCCCGGTGATCAGGGCCGGGTGCAGGGTCTGTGATCCCGGTGATCGGGGCTGGGATCGCTGGGATCCCGGTGATCGGGGCTGGGATCCCGCCGGGATCCCGGTGATCGGGGCTGGGATCCCATGCTGGTCATGCTGGATCCCCGAACGGGCCCCGTGGATCCGGAGCCAGCCCTGCTGTGGGGCCGGGGCTGTGTGGGGCACAGGGGATCCCGAAGGATCCCCCTGAGATCACCGGATCCCAAAGGATCCCTGCAGGGTCACCGGATCCCAAAGGATCCTACCTGGGACCACCAGATCCCAATGAATCCATCTGAGGTCACTGGATCCCAAACGATCCCCGGGGTCGTGGATCCCAAAGGATCCCCCCAGGGGGTCACGGGGCAGGGGGCACCAGGGCACAGCGGGGATGTCCCCAACACCCAGCAGAGCCCCCCCTCCCCCACCCAGCCACCTCCATCCCCCCCCCAAAATGTCCCCACAGAGACTCACCCAGCGCCTGCCTGCAGCCCCCTCCCCATCCCCCCCATCCCAGTGTCCCCCGTGTGTGTCCCCTGTCACCCCTGTGTCCCCTCGTGTCACCCCACTGTCCTCCGAGCCCCCTTTGTGTCTCCCATGTGTCCCCTGTGGCCCCCCCGTGTCCCCCCCGTGTCCCCCCCGTGTCCCCCCTGTGTCCTGCCCCCCGTGCCCTTGTCCCACCCGTGTCCCCCGGTCCCGCTGTGTCCCCCGCTGTGTCCCCCCCCGTGTCCCCCTGCTCAGCGCTGTCCCCATCCCAGTGTGTCCCCCGGTGTCCCCCGTGTCCCCCCGCTCAGCGCTGTCCCCGTGTCCCCCGTGTCCCCCAGTGTCCTCCTGCTCAGAGCTGTCCCCATCCCGGTGTGTCCCCGGTGTCCCCCGTGTCCCCCGCTGTCCCCGCGTGTCCCGTGTCCCCCGGTGTCCCCCGTGTCCCCCATGTCCCGTGTCCCCCGGTGTCCCCCGGTGTCCCCCGCGCTGTCCCCCCGTGTCCCCCTGTGTCCCCCTGTCCCCGTGTCCCCCGGTGTCCCCCAGTGTCCCCCATGTCCCCGTGTCCCCCCGGTGTCCCCCCCGGTGTCCCCCCGTGTCCCCCCGCTCAGCGCTGTCCCTTTGCTGTTTTTCAGATCTCCGAACTGGAGGCCAAGCTGCAGACTCTGAAAAATTCCAACCCGACCTAAACCAACCCTCAGCCCGCAGCGATTCCGGCGGGGGGGGCGCCCCTTCCCCTCCCCCACCCCCCTCCCCCCCCCCCCCGGCCCTGCCCCCTCCCCTCCCCCGCCCTTCCCCAGTGGGGAGGGGGCGAGACCCCGCCAAGGCCTCCTGGTGCCCCCCACCCCCACGGGGGCGCGGACGGGGGGGGCGGGGGGCTCGGGGGGGGCGGGGGGGTCACCCCGCGTTCGTGTCTGTGTCCAGTGTGAGTCTCGTGGTGACGTGATGGCCCCGGGGGGGGCGGGGCGCCCCCCCTCCCCTCCCCCAGCCCCCCCCGGACACTGCTGGCACCTGGTTGGACTCTGAGGGGGGGGACACACAGGACAATGCCCCCCCCCCCAAATCTGAGCCGGCTGGGGAGCGCGGGGGGGGCACTGGGAGCCCCCCCAGACCCAGCTCCGGCTTTTGGGACTGACTGGAGCGCGGGGGGGGCCCCGCTGGACTCTGCCCCCCCCCAAAATCCACATCGAGGTGACCCCGGGACCATCGCCATGGGGGGGGGGACACCCCAAATGTCCCCCCTGCCCCCTCAGTGCCACCATCGCCGCGCAGGGGGGGACCCCTGAGCCTTTGCCAACCCCCACAGGGGATGGGGGGGCCCCAACCCCATTGCCCCCCCCCCCAGGAATGGGGGGGCTGCCTGCGCCCCCCGACCCCGCCAACGCCCCCCCCCCCACACCGAGCCCGGGGCTTTCGCCTTCCCTGGGCGGGGGGGGGGGAGACACACACGGGGGTCCCCTCTGGGGTGGGGGCGATGCTCCCACCCCCTCACCTGTAAATAACCCCCCCCCAAAAAAAAAAAAAATCACAGCATTTCTGTGGGGCTGGGACAATCACAGCATTTCTGTGGGGCTGGGACACGCCCCCCAAAAAAAATCACAGCATTTCTGTGGGGCTGGGACACGCCCCCCCCCCCAATTCCGGCCACCCCCAGCCGGCCCTGGTGGGGGGGGGGGTCCCCCTTTGTTTTTCATTTCTATTCTGCCCCCCCCGCCGCCGAGTCTCCGACAGTAACTGGATGTGGGGGCAACTGGGAGCCAGAGCTGGTTATACTGGGAGAGGGGGAGGCGGGGGAGGGGGGGGACGCGTGGGTGGGGGAGGGCGGAGAGGGGGTCCGACTGGATTGGAGCCGCTCGGGGAGGGGAGGGATATTTAAGGGGGGGCGCCCCGGGGGGGGCGGGGGTATTTAATCTCACACGTGTACCTGTGGGTGTATATACTATATATAATGTACCTAGAATGTACCTCCGCTCTCGCGCCCCCCGCGCCCCAAAAACGCGGCCCCGACCCCCCCCCCCCGCCTCCTTCTGCCGGCGGATGGGCCGGGGGGTACTGGGGGCACTGGGTGGAACTGGGGAGGGGGACTGGGAATTGTTTGGGGTCGCGGAAAGGAGTGGGGAGGGGGGGCACTGGGGGCACTGGGAGGGACTGGGGGACTCTGGGGACAGTGGCAGGATTGGACAGCATGGAGGGGACGGGGAGCACTGGGGAACTGGGGGGACTGGGAGTGATTTGGGGTCGTGGGGGTGCAGAGGGGAGTGGGGGACACTGGGAGGGACTGGGGGACAGTAGGGGAACTGAGGAGGATCGAGGGACACTGGGAGGAACTGGGGGACACTGGGGAGGATCGAGGGACACTGGGGGATGAGGGGACACTCGGGCGGCTCAGGGGGCACTCGGGGGCAGCTCGGGGGCACTCAGGGGCACTCAGGGGCACTCGGGGGCAGCTCGGAGGCAGCTCGGGGCGGCTCGGGGGCGGCTCGGGGGCGGCTCGGGGCAGCTCAGGGGCACTCGGGGGCGGCTCGGGGGCGGCTCGGGGGTGACTCGGGGGCGGCTCGGGGGACTCGGGGCTCGGGGGCAGCTCAGGGGCACTCGGGGGCAGCTCGGGGGCACTCGGGGGCGGCTCGGGGCAGCTCTCGGGGGTGACTCGGGGGGCACTCGGGGGCAGCTCGGGGGCACTCGGGGCACTCGGGGGCGGCTCGGGGGCACTCGGGGGCACTCGGGGCGGCTCAGGGGCACTCGGGGGCAGCTCGGGGGCACTCGGGGGCACTCGGGGGCAGCTCGGACTCGGGGCGGCTCGGGGGCAGCTCGGGGGCACTTGGGGCCAGTGCAAGGAGGAGTGGCCGGTGTCACCTGTCTGGGGGGCGGGGGGGGCACAGAGCGGCCCCCCAGGTTCTGTGTCCCCCCCGGGACTGAGCCCTCGGCCCCCTCCCAAGCCTGGGGGGGAAACTGAGGCACCAGGACCCCAAAGCACCCCAGGGGTTCAGTCAACATCGGATTTATTGACACTGGGAGGGGTCAGGGGGGAATTTAGGGGGTGGGAGGGGGGGTTTGAGCAGGTCACAGCAAGTGGGGGGGACACGGGGGTGGGGACAGCTCAGTAGTGCAACAATGGGGGGGACAGGGACAGGAACATGGGGAGGGACGGGGGGCTCAGGCCTGGCCCCCCACCCCATCAGGGTGCAGGGAAGCACTGCTGGCCCTACTGGGACAGAGCCAGTCCCTTGCTGGGATGGGGGGCAGCCCCTGGGGCGGGTTGGGGGAGTTTGGGGGGTGGTGAGAGAGCCACAAGTGCTGCTCCAACCCCCCACCCAGCTCTGTCCCTAAGTGCCACCAAGGTGGGGCCGCCAGGACACCCCACACCCCAAATGCCAAAACACCAAGCCAGCCCCCCCCGGGGCGCTCAGGGACAGCCCGAGGGCGGGTCCGGGGGTCCCGGGGGGGCTCGGGGGGGCTCAGGGCACGCGGTAGGTGGAGGTGTTCTTGGGCTCGGTGCTGGGCACGCACCAGTCCCCCGCCTCCTGGCTGGCCTGGTAGTGGCGCCACGCAGACTTGTTGTACACGGGCAGCCGCTCCACCGAGTCCGTGGACAGCGCCTGGGGGGGCACGGGGGGCTCAGCAGCGTCCCGAGCCCCCCCCCAGAGGGGATTTGGGGACAGCAGCCCCACCTTCAGGTAGATGACGGCGTCGGTGCCGAAGCCCTCCATGGAGAAGAGCTGCAGGTCGCCCTGGAAGTACTTGGCGTAGAGGCGGGAGATGGGCAGCCCGTAGCCAAAGCCGGCCTGGGGGGGCACGGGTTGGCGTGGGGGGGTCCCCGGGGCTGGGGGGCACCCCCAGGGAACCCCCAGGGAACCCCCAAGCATCGCCAGGAGTGTGCAGTGTGTCACTGGGCCAGCAGCAACGGGACACAGAATGGCCAGAGGGGCCCCTGCCACCTCAAAGGGTCCCCATGCCACCCCAAAGTGTCCCCACGCAACCCTAAAGGGTTCCCATGAAACCTGAAGTGTCCCCATGCCACCCAAAGGGTCCCCATGAAACCTGAAAGGATCCCTGTGCCACCCCAAAGTGTTCCCGTGCCACCTCAAAATGTCCCCATGAGACCTTAAAGAGTCCCCCTGCCACTCAGAGGGTCCCCATGCCACCCTAAATATCCCCAAAAGGTCCCAGGCCAAGCCCAAAGCTCTCCATGCCACTCCAGCCTAGCCCAAACACCCCCAAAATCCCCCAGGCCACCCAAACACCCCCAAAACACCCCCAGGCCACTCAAAACACCCCCAGACCATCCCAATTACCCCAAAATCCCCCAGGCCACCCAAAACACCCCAGACCATCCCAATTACCCCAAAAATCCCCCAAGTCACCCAAACACCCCCAAAACACCCCCAGGCCACTCAAAACACCCCCAGACCACCCAAAACACCCCCAGGCCATCCCAATTACCCCCAAAATCCCCCCAGGTCACCCAAAACACCCCAGGCCACCCAAAACACCCCCAGGCCATCCCAATTACCCCAAAACACCCCCAGGCCACCCAAAACCCCAAAATCCCCCAGGTCACCCAAAACACCCCCAGACCACCCAAAACACCCCCAGCCCACTCCAGTCATCCCCAAAACACCCCCGGGCCACCCCAATCACCCCCAAAACACCCCCAGCCCACTCCACCCCCAGCCCCCATCCCGGGGGGTCTCACGGACCAGGGGGGCGCCCCCGGAGCCCAGCTGGGGGTGGGGGCTGTGGAGTACATGTAGCTGAAGAGCCGCTCGATCTTCCTCAGGGGCACGCCCATGCCCCTGTCACTCATCTGGGGACACAGCGCGGGTGACCAGCCCGCTCCTGTCCCCTCCTGTCCCCGCTCCCAGCGCGGGCGGGTCCCGTACCCGGATGGACAGATCCTCCTGGCCCAGGGCCACCATCACCCTGATGGGCGGCAGCCGCGGGCTGCTCTCGTGGCTCTCCACGGTGGCTCTCATGGCGTTCTGGGGACACAGACCGCGGCGAGGGGTCAGGGGGGACCCCAGAGCCCCCCCGGGATCCCTAAAAGGGCTGGGAGGGACCCCAGGGATCCCTAAAAGGGCTGGGAGGGACCCCAGGGATCCCCAAAAGGGCTGGGAGGGACCCCAGGGATCCCCAAAAGGGCTGGGAGGGATCCCACAGACCCCCCGGGATCCCCAAAAGGGCTGGGAGGGACCCCAGGGATCCCTAAAAGGGCTGGGAGGGACCCCACAGACCCCCCAAAAGGGCTGGGAGGGGACCCCACAGACGCCCCGGGATCCCCAGAAGGGCTGGGAGGGACCCCAGGGATCCCTAAAAGGGCTGGGAGGGACCCAGAGCCCCCCCTGGACCCCCCAAAAGGGCTGGGAGGGACCACAGAGCCCCCCAGGGATCCCTAAAAGGGCTGGGAGGGACCCCAGAGCCCCCGGACCCCCCAAAAGGGCTGGGGTACCTTGAAGAGCTCGAAGAGCATGTGGTACAGGTGGGACGGGACGTAGACGATGCTCACGGGCTGCTGGGCATTGCAGGCTGGGGAGGGGGACACTGGGGCTGGTGGGGACAATCCTGAGCCTAAAGCTCCCCCAGCCCTAAATGGGGCACCTGAGAATCCCCCAATCCTAAAGGAGACAAGAATTCCCCACCCCAGGGACCCCAACCCTAAAGGAGCTGAGAACCCCCCGCCATGGGGACCCCAACCCAAAATGAGCCACACAAAAATCCCCTGGCCCCAGGGACCCCAACCCTAAAGGAGCCACCTGAGAAACACCAGAAATGGGGACCCCAACCCAAAATGAGCCACACAAAAATCCCCCTACCCAGGGACCCCAACCCTAAAGGAGCCACCTGAGAAACACCAGAAATAGGGACCCCAACCCAAAATGAGCCACACAAAAATTCCCCTACCCCAGGGACCCCAACCCTAAAGGAGCCACCTGAGAATCCCCAAACCTAAAGGAGCCACCCAAGATCCCCCTGGCCAGGCCCTCCACTGTCCCCTCACCCCACTGTCCCCTCACCCCACTGTCCCCTCACTGTCCCCTCACCCCCCTGTCCCCTCACCATTGACCTCCTCGATCTCCAGCTCAGGTGAGGCCATGTAATATTTGTCACACAGCAGCTTGGCCATGTTGTAGGCGTCTGGCAAAGGGGGGACACAGAGCTCAGCACCCCCAGGACCAACAGGGGCAGCTTTTGGGGTCCCCCCACCCTCAAACATCCCCCATCCCTAGAGATCCCGGAAGGTTTTGGGGTCTCCTGCACAGCTCAGGGGACAGTTTGGCTGAGGCCACCACCCCAAACCTGTGACAGCTGTGGTCCCAAGGGGAACTTTCCAGCCAGCTGCACCCCCCAAATTCCCCCTCCCTCGTGGGGGTGGGACCCCAGACCCCACCAACCTCTCACCACGTTGGCCACGTTGCAGTGGGGGTCGATGCTCCCGATGTGTTTGGGGTGCGCGGGGTTGGTGCTGCCATCGAAGAGCAGGGCTGGGGAGGGGACAGAGAGCTGGGGACACCTCAGGGACAGCTGGGGACATCCCAGGGACAGCTGGGGACACCCCCAGGGCACCCTGGGGCTGTGGGGGAAACATCTGACACCAGGAGAGATGCCCAAGACAGGATCCCTGGGGTTAGTGGGGACACTGGGGGCAGAGCCCTGGGGCTGGGGGGACATTCTGGGGACAGCCAGTGATGATGGGGACCCTCAGGACAAACTCCTGGGGTTAGGAGGGGACCCTTGGGGCAGGGAGAACCTTGGGGAGCTCCCTAGGGTTGGTGGGGACGCTGAGGACAGAGGCCTGGGGACAGTGTGAGGGTTCTGGGGACACTGTGGGGGTTCTGGGGACACTGTGGAAGGTTCTGGGGACACTGTGAGGGTTCTGGGGACACTGTGAGGGTATTCTGGGGACACTGTGGAAGGTTCTGGGGATACTTTGGGGGTTCTGGGGACACTGTGGAAGGTTCTGGGGACACCATGGGGGTTCTGGGGACACTGTGGGGTGTTCTGGGGACACTGTGGTGGGTTTAGGGGACCCTCTGGGGGTTCTGGGGACACTGGGGGTTTCTGGGGACACTGTGAGGGTATTCTGGGGACACTGTGGAAGGTTCTGGGGACACTCTGGTGGGTTCTGGGGACACTGTGGAAGGTTCTGGGCACACTTTGGGGGTTCTGGGGACACTCTGGGGGTTCTGGGGACACTGTGGAAGGTTCTGGGGACGCTCTGGTGGGTTCAGGGGACCCTCTGGGGGTTCAGGGGACCCCCAGCCCCCGCTCACTGTGCTGGTTGATGAGCATGCGGATGGAGATGCGGCTCAGGTAGAAGCGGTCCAGGAAGTACTGGATGTTCTGGTTGGACACGGGGTCGTCCCCGTACGTCTCCTTGTACTCGATGACCCCCTGTGCCATGGTGGGGACAACGTCGTTGTGCCGGTTCCGGATTGTCACCAGGGCGTTGGTGAACCTGCCCCGGGGACAGCGACAGCGCTGGGGACACCCGCTCCGGCCACAGCCGCGATCCAGGCCGGGATTCCCCGCGAGCTGAGGGCGCTGGGAAAACCCGGAGCCGACTCCGGTGGAACTTTGGGGTGACACCAGCGCGGCTCTGGGAGGGGGTGACACCCCAAACCCGGGGATTGGGGACGAGGACACGCTGTCACCTCCCAACTCACTGTCCCAGCGTGGCTTGGTCCTCGGGGTCCTTGTCATGGAATTCCATGATGTCCAGCAGGCTCTGGACGTACCTGGGGGGACATGGACATGCCACAGCTGGCACCCCCGAGCACAGGGGACACCCCAGGTGACACCACGCAGGGCCAGCACCCCTCAACCCAGGCCCCCACCCCAAAATCTGCTGCACTGGGGGTCACTGTCCCACCCCACAGAGGTGCTTGGGGACACCTGGGGACATGGTGGGATTGGGACTGTGACAGGAGGTGGCATTGCCAGACCCCCTGGCATGGCCTGACCCCTTGGCACGGCTGGATCCCACTGGTAGCAGGACAAACTGGACACTGGGGACACTGGGCAAACAACACGTCACGTGGTGGCACTGGGAAACGGTCACGCTGCTGGCACTGGCACGGGGACACTTAAAGGGACACTCAGACCCCCCCTGGGACAGGGACACCCTGTGGCCTGGCCCTTTCAGGGAGCAGGTGGCACTGGTGGCCTCCCCCTCGCTGGCTGGGGACACCCTGCTGGCACGGGAGTGTCCCCAAAGGACCTGCAGCCCATGCCACCAGCTGGGGAGTGCCCTGCCTGTCACCCCTCCCCGTGTCCCCCTGTGCCCGCTCCCAGCCTGTCCCAGCACCAGCTGGGGAGTGCTCAGCCTGTCCCCAGCTCCCTGCAGGGGAGGACAGCTGGTGACAGCTGTGGTGGCACCTGAGGTGACAGTGCAGGTGGCACTGGGGGAACCCCAGGGGGTGACAACAAGGGGATGTGTGCCAGCAGCACCCCAGGCGAGTGGCCAGGGTGGGACCCCGCGGTGCCAGCAGGTGGCAGCAGTGCCAGCTCAGGCGGTGGCAGTGTCCCCGTGTCCCCGTGTCCCCGTGTCCCCGCGGCCCCGGCACTGACCAGCTCTGCACCAGCTGCACGGAGGGCGTGCGCAGCACCCGGTCCGGGAGCAGGTTGATCTCCTTCATGATGTTGGAGAGGCGCACGGGCAGCTCCTGGCGCAGGAAGGCGAACGACGTCTTCTCACAGGCATTGCTGGAGCCTGGGGACACGGGGGGACACGGGGGGGACACGGGGGGGACACGGGGTGAGCACCCACGGGACCCCCAGAGCCAGCGCTGGTGGCACTGCCACCCCTCTGGCAGTGTGGAGAGGGGACAGGAGCAGGTCCTGGTCCTTGGGTGGGGAGGGGGTGAGGGCTGGGGGACACTGGGGGACACTGGGGGACACCAGGGGGGCTGAGGGAGGGGGACAGTGCCCACTGGGGAGGACAGGCTGGGTGCCCAGTGCCACCCAGGACAGCCCAAACTGGGGCTGGCAGAGCCCTGAGAACAACCTGGAGGGGAGGAGGAACCTGGGCCACCACCAGAACCTGCAAAGGGTCCCCAACCAGGGGACAGGGGACATCCCACAAGGCAGAGGGGGCACAGCTGACCCCAAATCCCCTGGAGGGGCAGAGCCCTGGGGACAGGGGACACTGGGATGGAGCTGGGGGGACAGGGCAGAAATGGGGGGACCCCAGAGCGCAGAAACCAGCCCCTGTTTGGGGGGGACAGGGGACAAGGGAGAGCCAGGCTGGGTGACACCAGTGGGGGGACAGGGGACAAGGGAGAGCCAGGCTGGGTGACACCAATGGGGGGACAGGGGACAAGGGAGGGCCAGGCTGGGTGACACCAGTGGGGGGACAGGGGACAAGAGGCTGGGACCAGGGGGGGACTGGGGGGGCAGGCTGACACCAATGGGGGGACAGGGGACAAGGGAGGGCCAGGCTGGGTGACACCAATGGGGGGACAGGGGACAAGAGGGAGCCAGGCTGGGTGACACCAATGGGGGGACATTTCCCGGGGGGATTGGATCGGACTGGGGGGTCCCAGCTGCCCGCCCTGGGTCAGGGGAATGGGGGTCCCTCACACGGGGGGGGTCAGGATGTGCCCCAAACGGGACCCGTTAGGAAACCACGCTCCACCCGCACTAATTTACCCGGGGGATGTTGTTAAATCCCCCCACACCCAATAATAAAGGGATATTTTTTGGGGGAGCTCAGAGTTATCCAGGCCCACACACTGGCTGAGGGGGGGCAGCCCCCAGACCGCACAGATTTACGGGTGAGGAGGGGAGAAATTCCCTGAGGGGGCGATTAAGATTTTCCGGGGCAGGTGTGTGAAGGATTTCCTAAAGAGAGGTTGTGAGGAAATCCCGGGAAGGGGGCAGGAATTCCCGGGGGTGCGCACGGAGCTCCCTCCCCCAGCACCGCCCCCACACCGGGGGCTGTCCCTGTCCCTGTCCCCGCAGCAGGGCCAGGGATCCCCGGGGGTCGCGGTGAACGGGGGGGAGTTTTTTCTTTATTTACCGAAGTCCAGAAACTGCTTCATGGAGAGCGGCGACGGCGAGAACTTGCTGAAGTGCTCGATGTAGGTGGGGACGCCGGCCAGCGCCGCGCGCTTCCCGAGGCAGCGCAGCAGCCGCATGGCCCCGCTGTGCCCCCGGTGCCCCCCGGTGTCCCCCGGTGTCCCCTCAGAGTCGCCTCAGAGTCCCCTCAGGGCCCCGCGAGCCCCCGGGCCCGGCCCCGCCCCCGCCGCGCCGCGCGCAAACAACACACCCGCTGTCAATCACCGTGTCCTGGCCAATCAGCGCCCGCTCTGCCGCAAACCCCGCCCACCCCGCCCTGCCAATCCGGCTTCGCCGTTGGGCGCGCCCCGTTGTCAATCATCGTTAGCCGCGCCCCCAACGGAAATAATACTGCCCGCCCGCTGTCAATCACCGAGCGCCTCGCGGCCAATCAGCGCCCGCTCTGCTTTGGGCCCCGCCCCTCCGGGATAGCCCCGCCCCTCGCTGCAGTACCGGCGCTCATTTGCATAATGAGGGTTCCCATCAGCCCCTCGGGGGTCCCAGGCCCCTTCCCGGGGTGTTTTCGGAGGGGTTTGAGCCTTTGCCGAGGGTTTGGAGGGGTCTGAGCCCACCCCAACCCCTCATGACGCCCCTCATCACCTCCTACCCCCCCTGGGTACATCATCCCCCCCTCCTCTTTTTGCCCCCCATCCCCAAACCCCCCCAAACCCCCATCCCACCCCCACGCACCCCCGAACCATGACACGGAGGGGACAGGAGGTTACAAATCCCAGAGCCAGGCTTTATTGTGCCCCGGCGAGGAAGGGGTGGGGGGGCTTTGGGGGCCGGCTGGGGGTGCAGGACCCCCTCCCCAGCAGCCCCCAGTACCGACAGCACGCTGGGACTGGACACCGAAACACCGACAGTGAGACACGGAATAATTTAACCCCGCGGGGCGGGACTGGGACCCCCGGGTGGGGAGTTTGGGGGGGGGGGACACGGCCTGGGGCGCTGCACCCCCCCCCAACACAAAGGTGCGAGCAGAGCACGGGGAGAAAAGAGGGGAGAGACCCCCGAGGGGATGGGAATGGGGAGGGGGCGCAGCAGGGAATGAGCTCCCCCAATTTCCACCCCGGGGGGAAAAGCAGAGGGGTCCCAGCACCGAGGGGAGGGGAGCGAGCGTGTCCCGGTTTGTCCCGGAGTGGCTGGGGGGACAGGGACAGCGACAGGGACAGGGACAGCGAGGTGGCGAGCGGAGTGTCTGCGCGGGGGGAAGGCACTCGGTGAGCCCAGCAGCATTTTGGGGAGCAGGGGGGCACACGGGGGGCTGCGGGAGCCCCCACAAGCGTGCAAGGCACGGGCGGGCAAGAGCCCCACGGGCGAGCCGGGGAGGGGCTGCGGGAGCCCGGGAGAGGCTGCGGGAGCCCAGGAAAGGCTGCGGGAGCCCAGGAGAGGCTGCGGGAGCCCGGGAAAGGCTGCGGGAGCCCGGGAAAGGCTGCGGGAGCCCGGGAAGGGCTGCGGGAGCCCAGGAGAGGCTGCGGGAGCCCGGGAGAGGCTGCGGGAGCCCAGGAGAGGCTGCGGGAGCCCGGGAAAGGCTGCGGGAGCCCGGGAAAGGCTGCGGGAGCCCGGGAGAGGCTGCGGGAGCCCAGGAGAGGCTGTGGTAGCCCAGGAAAGGCTGTGGTAGCCCAGGAGAGGCTGTAGTAGCCCAGGAAAGGCTGTAGTAGCCCAGGAGAGGCTGCGGGAGCCAAGGCCGGGGGCGGCCGCGCCCGAGGGGGTGGGCACAGGGAGAGATGCACTTGTGCAAAGTCAGAGCCCCCCTGGCAGGGGTCGGGCGGGGGGCACAGGGGTCAGTAGTACTTGTCCGGCTCCTGCCACTTGGTCACCCAGAGCTTCTTGCGGCGGCGGCGGCGGGGCAGGAGCCCCCCGGGCTGGTGGCGCTGCTGCTGCCGGATCCGCACCGCGTGGTACTTGGGCATGATCCGGTAGTAGCGGGTCCGCTGGAAAAAGTCACACTGGGAGGAGAGAGAGGACAGGGGGTCAGCGAGGGGCCGGAGAGGGTGAGGGGCGAGGAGAGAGACCCCCGAGGCGGCGGAGAGCAGAGCAAAGGGAGCGGCAATCCTGGAGAGACCCCGGAGCCCTGCGGGGACAGAGGAAGAGGAGGAGGCTGAAGAGGAGGAAGGCGCCGCCGCAGCCCGGCCCCACGGGGCATTACCAGGCGGGGCCCGGGGGTCCGGGGGGGCACGGGGGGGCCCCCCGTTAGTAGTCATCCGTGAGCCGCTCGGTTTCCGACGGCTGGATCCGCATCTCCGCCTTCTGCCCCTTGGCCTCGTACATGGCCCGGGTGTTGGCCCGCCGGAAGAACCCGCACTGCAGGGAAGGGGACAGGGTCAGGGGCGCCGGCGACAGCGGCTGGGGGCGTCCCGGGGGTCCTGCAGAACCAGCGACCCCTCCTGGGTAAAAGGCGGGGGGGGCTTCAAGAAGCTGGGGGTGTCCCCAGGGCTCTGTGGGGGTCCCCCAGTCCCTGCAGGGACGGAGATCTGCCCTTCTCCGGGTGCACATCCCGAAATGTTCTGCACCCCAAGACGCGTCGGGAATGTCTCTGCTCCTCTTCCTCATCCCTCTCCAGCTGGGAATCTTCCTCGCGGGAGGGCACCTCCCACCTGGGGGGACACCTGCCACCCCCGGGGGGCACCTTCCAGCCGAGGGGACAATCTCCGAGCCGAGGGGACAATCTCGGAGCCGCGGGGACAATCTCGAGCCGCGGGTCCCTCGCAGGCTCGCCCCGCAGGGAGGAGGCACCCAGGGGTGACACGAGGTCTCAGCACAGCTCCTGCCCAACCCCCCCCTCCCCGGGACGGGGATTTGGGGACCCCGCCCACCTTCCAGAGGAGGAGGATGATGAGCCCCAGCAGCAGCAGCCCGGCTGCCACCGCCACCAGCACGAGCCAGAGCGCGATCTCGGCCGGCTGCTCCTCCTGCAGCTCCGAGTCCACGTCCACCGAGAACTGGGGGGGTTGCAAGGGTCTCGTTGGGGCCACGGAGCTCCAGCGTGGCCCCAGTCCCGCCCAGTTTGCCCCCAGTTTGGGCTCTCTGGCCCGGCTCACCCGCACTGTGTGGTTCCTCATGGTGATGGTGGGAACCTGCGAGCGCAGGAACAGCGTGGCCGTGCCTGTCACCTTCACACGGTCAAAGTCCCGGAACTCCTGGGGACAGGGGGACACAGTGAGGGACAGGGACATGGGTCAGGGACAGGGACACAGGAGAGGGACAGGGGTGAGGGACAGGGACATGGGTGAGGGACAGGGACACGGGTCAGGCACAGGGACATGGGTGGGACACGTATGGATGAAGGAGGGGGAGAATGTGGATGATGATGATGAGGGACACAATAACGGAGGCACAACACAGGTGACAATGGGGACACACAGGGTGGCTGCCAGCCCCCTGAGCACACAGTTTAACGCCCCCCAAATGCTCGGGCAGCCCCAGGCCCGCAGCCCCGGCACTGACCTCGATGAAGGTGCTGTTCCAGACGCGGGCGCGGAGGCTGAAGCTGGAGGGGAGCTGCGTGTGCCGCAGGGGACACTCGAACCACACGCAGCGCGCTGTGCCCGCCGAGCAGCTCTGGGGGACACGGGGGGGACAGCGCGTAATGGCAGTGCCGCCCCCTTCTGGCCGAAACCGGTACTGCAGCGCCCCCAGGAGTGCTGCCCCCTTGTGGGCAGATCCTGGTACTGCAAAGCACCACCCTGGTGCCAGGAAACTTTGGGGACAGTGACCTGCCAGACCCCCCCAAACCCCCTCACTCACCAGCACTGTCTCGGACCTCGGGCGCCGGCCGGTGGCCAAAGTGACCGGGGGCTCGCCCGGCTCGGGGGGCTCCAGCTCCCGTCGGTGCCGGGATGGAGCCTGGTCCTGCAGGAGCTGAGGGGGGACACGAGTCCCATCAGAGCCCGGGACCCCCGTGGTGGGGCAGGGACACGGCCCGGAGGGCACCGGGGGACTCACGGTGAGGTTGAGGGGGTTGATGAGCCCCCCGGGGGGGTGACACGTGTCGTTGCCGTTCACCAGGATCTCGGTGGGGTACAGGAGCCATTTGCCATTGGGGATCTCGTAGGGCCACTCAAAGCCCAGCAGGATGGTGCCCAGCGTGCCCAGGGACTCGCCTTTGGTGGTCACCTGCGGGCAGGGCGGGAGGTGGAGCCCGGAGCTCCCAAATCCGCCTCTGGCCCTCCCTCCCGCATTCCCAAATCCGCCTCCCTCCCTCCGTCCCTCCCTCCCGCATTCCCAAATCCGCCGGCCACGCCCGGCTCACCTGGAAGTCGAAGGTGAGGGGGCTGCCCACGTCCTGCTCCTGTTTCATGGCCGACTCGCCCACCACGGTCCCGCTGAAGTAGGACTGGATGTGGGAGGAGGCTCTGGGAACGGGATGGGGGATGAAAACGGTGTGAGGGGCACGGGGGACACCCCATTGCTGCCCCATTGCTGGGACACCGAGGGTGACACAGCCGGACTGGGCTGGGGGGAATGGAGGGGACACAGAGGGGACCAGGGGACACAGAGGGGACCAGGGGACACTCACATGCTCAGCGAGGACTGGATGCTGTAATCCACCAGCAGCTTGGCCAGCACGGGCTGCAGATCCTCCTGGGTGCTCTGCCTGCCAGGGCACCGGGGTTGGCATGTCCCCAGCCCCAACGGGACCATCCAGGGTCACCGTGTCCCCAGCCAGGGACCATCCAGGTCACCGTGTCCCCATCCCAACAGGACCATCCAGGTCACCGTGTCCCCATCCCAACAGGACCCTCCCACCACTGCCCTGCCCTCTCCCACTCACGTGGACAGGTCCAGCCACACCAACACCTCCCGTGTGTCCAGCATGATCCCGATGGCTTCGAAGGTGATGGTCAGCTCTGCCTGCACACAATGGGGACAGGGAGCAGCTCAGCTGGACCCCACCTGCTGAGCCCCCCAGGAAGGTCCAGGGGGCAGCAGGGGGGCAGTGGGGACAGCAGGGGACAGCAGGGGACAGCAGGGGACAGCAGGGGACAGCTCTCACCCTCTGGTTCCTCTTGAAGGGGTTCCCCAGCTCGCACAGCACCGTCTCCCCAAAGGTGCAGGCTCCGCTCTGGGGAGGACAAGAGGCTCAGGGCCAGCCTGGGCCGGCCCAGGGGGCTCTGGGGGTGCGGGGTGACCCCGTACCGGGCGGACGGAGGAGGGCAGCAGGCTGGGGGGCACGGTGACGTTCAGCAGCGCCTCGTGCGCGTCCTCGCCGTCCCAGGCCCTGCTGGGCGCGTTGCTGATGTCGATGCTCAGGTGCAGCTTCCGCACGTCCCGGCTGTACTGCAGCACCTGGGTCCCGTTCACCCTGCGGGGGAGAGGGGCTCAGCCACCCCCGGGGGACGGTGACACCCCTGGGGGACGGTGACACCCCCGGGGGGACGAGGGGACGCGCAGGGCGCCGCTGTCACCTGGGCAGGGGCTGGTTCTGCTCGGTGACGAAGCTGCTGTGCAGCTGCAGGTTGCTGTAGCACTGGTTGTCAGAGCCACACTCCTTCTGGAACTCGATCTGCAGGGACAGGGATGTGTCCCCCCAGCCCCTGTGACCCCCCCAGGGTGTCCCCCCCCCCTCACCCAGCACACCTTGGTCTCGTTCTCGTGGGACTGGTCCTGGTTGAGGACGGGGAAGGCGTCCAGGGAGTGGGGGCCCAGCTGGAAGGTTCTGGGCTTCTCCAGCAGGGAGTAGTTCATGGAGAGCACGATGGGGTGCAGCTTGTCCCGGATATTGTCCTGGGAGGAGGGGGGGAGTCACACAGAGATCCCCCCATGGCACCCCCAAACTCAGCTCCAGCCTCAGGCACGTCTGGGAGCAGGGAGAGACCCCAGAGAGTCACAGGGAGGGAGGGAGGGAGGGATGGAGGGAGGGGATGGAGGGAGGGATCCATGGATGGATGGATGGATGGAAGGAGGGAAGGAAGAATGGAAGGAAGAATGGAGGGATGGATGGAGGGAGGGATGGAAGGAGGGACAAATGGATATAAGGAGGGATGGATGATGGATGGAAGGATGGATGGAGGAATGGAAGCAGGGTAGGAAGGAAGGAGGGAGGGAAGGAGGGACGAATGGATAAAAGAATGGATTGACGATGGATGGAAGGAAGGAAGGAGGGATGGAAGAATGGATGGATGGATGGATGGATGGATGGATGGATGGATGGATGGAAGCAGGGAAGGAAGGAGGGAGGGAGGGAAGGAGGGAAGGAAGGAGGGAGGGAGGGAGGGAAGGAAGGAGGGAGAGAGGGAGGGAGGAGGGCAGGCCTCTCACCAGCAGCAGCAGCTCCTGGGACTGGCAGCGCGTGCCGGGCAGGGAGAAGCGCCCGCTGTAGGTGGCAGATTGGGAGCCCGAGAACCTGACCCGGGGCGGGTGCCGGTCCCTGTCGGCCTCCAGCGTGTACTGCAGGGCTGGGGGACAGCAGAGGTGTCCAACACCCCCAGGACGTGTCCCCGTGTCCCCCCCCCTCACCCCAGCACCCCCCACTCACTGATCCTCTCCCTGTAGCCGGGGTCCCCCGCGCTCTGCTTGTAGGAGAAGCACAGGGTCACCGTCATGCTGGGGGGACAGAGGGGACAATGAGCCGAGCCAGGGCTGCCACCAGCAGCCAGGGGGACACCGGGGACACCAGGCACTCACCAGGCCTTGGGCGTGCACTGGGCAGGGTCCACCTTGCTGGGGGTCACCGTGAAGGTTTTGTCCAGGATGTTGATGACGGGCCGGGCTCTGGGTTTGGGGTTTGCTCAGGGTTTGTCCTGTGCCCTCCCCAGGGGTGGCAGCAGCCCTGTCCCCCCCTGTCCCCCTGGCTGTACCTGAGCAGGACCACTGTGTCGCCCAGGCTGCCCACCAGCAGGTCGGGGTAGGAGTTCCCGTCCATGTCCAGCCCCCCGCTCAGCGAGTACCCGAAGGTTCGGATCCTGCTGGGGCCCAGCTCGGACCCGCTGATCACCTGGGGGGGCAGGGGGGTCTCACCCGGTGCCCATCCCCCCGTGGGTTCAGGGGTGCATCCCATCCCCCATCCCACCCCAGTGGGGGGGTCCCTGCCCCTTTTGGGGGTCCCCTCACCTGCCGGGGGCGCTCCTGCAGCCCCTGGGCGCTGCTGTGGTAGATGTAAACCTTGCCAGAACCCTCAAAGGGAGCCCCCACGGCGACATCTGGGGGGGACAAGAGCAGGGTCAGCCCCCCCAGAGCCACCCTGGGACCCCCCAAACACAGCCAGACATCCCCCCCTCCCTGTGAGACCCCACAAACCCAGCAGAGGAGGGAGGCAGCGCTGCACCCCCAAACCCTCCGCACCCCAGACCCCTCCCGAGCCCCCCCAGACTGACCCTGGAAGCCGTCCTGGTTGATGTCCCCGAGGCTGGCCAGCGCGAAGCCGAAGCCGGAGGCGCTGGGCCCGGTGAGCACCAGCTGGGGGCGCTGCTGGAAGCCCCCCGCCTCATTCATGTACACGAACACGGCGCCCCCCAGCTCCCGCTTCCGCTCGAAGTAGTGGGGGGCCCCCACCAGCAGGTCCTGCCAGCTGCGGGGACAGGGGGGGCTGCGGGTGGGGCACGGACCCCTCCCCACAGCCCTGAGGGGGGGGGGACACCTCCAGAGATGTGATTCCCCCCGAAAAAAACCTCCCACCCCAAAGCTGAGGGATGCCGGGGGGAGACCCCCGCCCTTGGGGGCTGTGGGGTGCTCCAGGTGAGACCCCCACCCTGGGAAATTTGGGGTCCAAGCCCACCTGAGCTTCAGGACATCCCAAGGAAGACCCCCACTCTCAGAAGCTGAGAGCTGCCAGCCCAGGTGACCTTCAGGAAGCCCCAGGTGAGACCCCCACCCTCAGGAGCCACAGCATGGCCCAGGTGCAGCCCCCTCCCCAGAGCCGCAGAATCCCAGGTGCAGCCCCCTCCCACAGCATGTCCCAGGTGCAGCCCCCTCCCCACAGCTGCAGGAAGCCCCAGGTGAGACCCCCGCCCCTGGGAGCTGTGGGATACCCCAGGCTCAGCCCCCTCCCCGCAGCCACAGAATCCCAGGCTCAGCCCCCTCCCCGGGCCGGGGGTCGCAGCCCCTCACCCGTCGCTGTTGAGGTCGGCCAGGGCGATGGCGCTGCCGAAGTAGGAGCCCACCTGCGGCCCGGGCAGCAGCAGCCGCGGGCTCAGCTCCTGCCGCGCGCCCCGGGCCAGCAGCAGCACCGCGCCCGTGTGCCGGTACCGGGCGCGCCCGTCACCAGCGTCACCGCGTCCCGCGCCAGCACGGCCCAGGCGCGCCTCGGCCGAGTACCCTGCGGGCCATCGGTCAGGGACCCCCGGGACCCCCCAGGGGCTGCCCGGGACCCCCCCCGGGATCTGCTCAGAGACTCCCCGGGACCCCCGGGACCCCCAGGATCCGCTTAGAGCCTCCCCGAGATCCCCAGGGACCTGGGATCCACTCAGAGACACCCCGGGATCCCTTCACATCCCCCCCGAGATCCCCTCAGTTCCTCCCTGAGCCCCCCCGGGACCCCCACACCCCATAAATCCCGCTCTGGGTCCCTCGGGATGTCTTGGAACGGCTCACTCCCTCCCTAAGTGTCCCCAAGTGTCCCCAAGTGTCCTCCTTGCCTTTAACAGCCACGCCAGAAACCCGCAGCCCCCAAAGCTCCTCCTCACCCCAAATCTCCGCCCCATATTGTCCCTCCATGCCCCTGGACACCCCGATGTCACCCCGATGTCACCACTGCCCCACTCTCCCCTCCCAGGGCCCTTTAACACCCACCCCCCAAATCCACCCCCCAAATCCCCCGCCCCCCCCTCACCGATGTAGGTGTTGCCGCTCCTCTTGTTGGGGTAGGAGAAGTCGAACAGGTCCCAGTTGTCCCGCTGGAGCATGTAATCGGTGCCTGGGGGATTGGGGGGGTCACGGGGGGTCCCCCCAGTGCGGGGGAGGGGCCCACAGGGACACCAGGGCGCCCTGGGGGTACAGACACCCGGGGGAGGGGAGCGTCCCCAAAGGGAACCCCCAGGGTAAGGGGTGGCCAGAGGGGTGACCCCAGGGGTGGCAGGACCCCCACGACCCACACCCTGCCCCCCAGAACCCTCCTGCCCCCCAGAACCCCCCCCGTACCCCCAGAACCCCCCCTGTACCTCCAGAGCCCTCCTGCCCCCCAGAACCCCCACTCTGACCCCAAGAACTCCTCAGAACCCCCCTATCCCCCCCCAGAACTCCCCTGTCCCCCAGAACCTGCACCCTGTACCCCCAGAACCCAGATCCTGCCCTTCAGAACCCCCCAGAACCCCCCTGTCCTCCCCAGAACTTGCACCCTGTACCCCCAGAACCCCCAGAACTCACACCCTGTACCCCCAGAACCCCTCTATCTCCCCAAAACCCACACCCTGGCACCCCCCGCCCCCCTCCCTGTCCCCCCCTGCCCCCTCCCTGTCCCCCAGGCCCCCCTGTCCCCACCCTGCCAGTTGTAGGCGCCGGGCGCCCCGAAGAAGACGCTGCCGGGCCCGAAGCCGGCGCTGGCGCCCATCTGGCACATGCCGGTCTCGTCGCTGTCCGTGTTGGCGTTGCACATCTCGTTGTGGTACGTCTGCCACTCGTCCCCCAGGTCCAGCCCCAGGTCACCGCCCCGCACGAAGCAGCGGCCGACCATGCGGCGCTGGGCCTCGGCCCCCGACCACAGCACGCGCGTGTAGCGGCTGGGATCTGGGAGTGTCAGGAACCAGGATTTGGGATCTGGGTGTGTCAGGATTTGGGATCTGGGATCTGGGAGTGTCAGGAATCAGGATTTGGGATCTGGGAGTGTCAGGATTTGGGATCTGGGATCTGGGAGTGTCAGGATTTGGGATCTGGGATTTGGGATCTGGGAGTGTCAGGAATCAGGATTTGGGATCTGGGCGTGTCAGGAGCTGGGATTTGGGATCTGGGAGTGTCAGGATTTGGGATCTGGGTGTGTCAGGATTTGGGATTTGGGATCTGGGAGTGTTGGGATTTGGGATCTGGGTGTGTCAGGAACCAGGATCTGGGATCTGGGCGTGCAGAGCCCCGCGGCGCCCCCAGACTCACCAGGACCCTCCCCGGTGGCTGCCGCTGGCTGGCCACTGTCACCCCCAGCCACATGTCCTCAATGATGGCCTTGTCGGGCTCATCTGCGGGGGAACAGCCGGCCTGAGAGGGGGTCCCCAGCCCTGGGGGCGGGTTTGGGGTGCTCACACCCCCACAGGGGGTCACCCACCCTTGAGCTCGATGGCCAGGCGCTGGCAGTCGCGGGTGGTGGCGCTCAGGGGACAGGCGTACACGGCCCCCGTCCGTGTCCCGTTCACTGGCTCCGTGTCCTGGGGGGCCCCCACCAGCAGCCTGGGGGGGCAATGGGTGGGTGATGGGGGTGGGGGGGAGCAGAACCAACCCCCCAAAACCCCTCCAGCTCATTTTGGGGTGCAGAGCCAGGCGGGCGCCCTGAGGAGGGGACATTTGGGAGCTGCTTCCCCAGAGTTTGTCACACCCTGACACCCCCAAATATCGGGGCAGAGCTGGGAGGGGACACAGAGGACACAGGATGGTCTCTTTGCTCCCCCAGCCCTTCCCAGACCCCCGGCTGAGCCCCATCCCCCTGCATGGGGGGTGGAAGAGGGGTCACAGTGAGGGGACATCGCCATTCCAGGCTGGATGTGCCCCCCCAGGTGATGCTGAAGGGACCCCCCGCCCCAAGGGAAGGGGCCGGGGACCCGCAGCGAGGCCCCGCGGCGCTGGCACGGGAGCTGCCATGGCCGCAGGGCTCCGGAAGGGCCCGGCTTTCCGCAGGGAAGTCCCTCGGGAGCGCGGGGACAATGGCGTGGAGGTGGCCGGGCCGGGGGAGGAAGTGCCGGGCCCGGCTGCGGGATCGGGGGGGACACGCGGGGACAGGGCACCCAGGACACCGCACCTGGGACACGGAGGGGACATGGAGGGGACACGTGGGGACAGGGCACCCAGGACACCACACCTGGGACAGGGCACCCAGGACACGACACCCCGGACATGGAGGGGACATGACACATAGGACACAGCGGGGACAGGGCACCCAGGACACCGCACCTGGGACACGCGGGGGACACGCGGGGACAGGGCACCCAGGACACCGCACCTGGGACATGGAGGGGACATGACACACAGGACACAGCGGGGACAGGGCACCCAGGACACGACACTCGGGACACAGGGGTGACACGGCACCCAGAGCTGATCCCGAGGCCCTGCTGCCACCAGCGAGGCCAGCGCCGGGTCCCCGTAGTCCCCGCTGTCCCCTGTGTCCCCGCAGTCCCCGGGCAGCGCCGGCGGGCAGGGAGCGGCAGATGAGCAATGCGGGCACGTCCGGGCGGGCAGGGCCGGGCAGGGCCGGGCCGGGCGCTGACTCAAAGGAATGCGGGGCCCCGGGCAGCCCCCGCCCCGGCACGCCGGGACCCCCGGGGCGGCTGAGTCAGCGCGGGGGGCTGCAGGTGGGGGGTTGGCAGCGATCACCCCAAATTGGCGCTCCGGGAGGGGAAGGGAAGGGGAAGGGAAGGAAGGAAGGAAGGGAAGGGAAGGGAAGGGAAGGGAAGGAAGGGAAGGAAGGGAAGGAAGGGAAGGGAAGGGAAGGAAGGGAAGGGAAGGGAAGGAAAGGAAGGAAGGGAAGGGAAGGGAAGGGAAGGGAAGGAAGGGAAGGGAAGGGAAGGGAAGGGAAGGGAAGGGAAGGGAAGGGAAGGGAAGGGAAGGGGGAAGGGAAGGGAAGGAAGGGAAGGAAGGGGGAAGGGAAGGGAAGGGAAGGGAAGGGAAGGGAAGGGAAGGATGGCTCGTGCCTCTGCCAGCTCGGCACGAAGGAATTCGCACCCCCAGCTCCAAGGGGGGGGCACAGGGGGCACCGCTGGCCCCTCTTACCCGGGGGGGGAAGTGACTCAGGGCAGCTGCTGTGACTCAGAGCTGTCCCCGAACCCCAGCGGGACCTGCAGCCCCCCCCCGGGTTGCCCCCAGGCTCTTTGACCATCTCAAAAATCCCAGCTCCCCGTCCCCCCCCACACCAGTGGGACCAGTGCCACCAACTGGTCCCGGCCCCCCCAGAATCCCGGGGGCACGGGGCTCTGGCCCGGCTGGGCCCCCCCGGGTTGCCCCCAGGCTCCCCCGGTGGTCCCGGGGACGGGAGCCCACCCAGGCCAAGCAGCTCCGGCATCCCCGGGCTGCCTCCAGCCAAGATTCCCGGCACGGCAGCCCACCCGCAGCTCCTGGGAAAGGGGGGGGGGCTGCGGGACGCGGGGCCTGCCCGGAGCAGGGGGGACACCCGGGGGCGTCCCCCAGCCGGGAGAAAGCCCCGTGCCCCCGGGATTCTGGGGGGGCCGGGACCAGTTGGTGGCACTGGTGGCACTGGGGTGGGCGGACGGGGAGCTGGGATTTTTGGGACGGTCAAAGAGCGGCACGAGGGGGAGGCCGGGGAGGGAGGGAGGCAGGAATGCGAGGCCGCGCTCTGTCCTAATCCGCCCCGGCGAACGGGGGGGCTGGATGGGAGCGCTGCCTGAGCCGGGCCAGGGGGGCTGGGGGAGGGTCCGCACACCGGGACCCCAAAACTGCGGGTGGGAGAGGCGAGAGAATCCCACCCGGACACCTCAGCCAGGTGTGGATCTGGACACCCCCAGAGCCCCCCAGAGCCCCCCAGAGCCCCCCTGCCCCGGGAGCAGCGCGGGGGGCTCCCCACCCATCTCCCACCGCGCTCCGGGGGGGACGGAGCCGGGCGGGGAGAGCAGGCGGAGGGTGAGGGGGGATCCCCCAGACCCGCCCCCCAAAATGTTCTCCCCAGTGCTGCTGGGGGGGCCATGGGGGTCCCTGAGCGGGGAAATCCCCCCCGTGCCCCTCTGGGAGGAGCCGGGAGAGGGAAGGACGGCTCCTGGAGGGATGGATGGATGGAGGGACGGATGGATGATGGATGGAGGGAGGGATGGATGGATGGATGGATGCACGGACAGACGGACGGCCCCACATCCGTCCCCCCTCCTCCTTCCGAGCCCCGCAGGACCCCGGCGGGCTCGGGCCAAGGCAGAGGGAGCGGAGCCAGCTCGGATCCGCACAAACCCAGCCCGGGGGAGGGGAGGGGAGGGGAGGGGAGGCCGGGAACGCCGCCAGCGGAGCGGAGCGGAGCGGAGCAGAGCAGAGCAGAGCGGAGCAGAGCAGAGCGCTCTCCTCAGCCCCAGCTGCCATCAGGAGACCCCCGAGCCCGGGCAGAGCCCCAAACCCCACGGGGATGCAGATGGGGGCGCTGCCTCCCCCATGCGAGATTTTAGGGGGATGGGGGGGGGAGAATCCTCATCCTTCCTGCAGCGGATCTCCCGTGCCTCAGTTTCCCCAGGTCACCCAGGGGAACCCACCTGGGCCGGACTGAGCGGCTCCACCCGGGCCCAAGCCGGACACGGGCGGCGCAAGGAGCGCCCCTAATCTGGGCTGGGCTGATAAGGGGAGCCCGCGCTCACCTGCCCGGGAGGGGCGAGCAAACAAAACCTTTGCAATGGGCACAGCCCCGCGGGGGGAACGGGGGGGCCCCGGGGGGGCTCCGGCATCGCCCCGGCCCCGTCCGGGATTCGGGAATGCCGGAGCTGCCCCCGAGCATCCCCCGGCCCGGGCAGGAGCCAGCGCCCCCCAAAAAACCAGGGGACCAGGGGACACCCCCTCGCTCCGTCCCTCCCTCCCGCGCGGGGGGGGCACAGCGGGGGGGGCGGCAGGAAATGTCCCTTTCCTGTCCCCACCCTGCACCTGCGAGCAGCGCGCGCCGCGGCCTTCACCGGCACCGGGGGGCGGGGACCCCGCAGGGCACAGACACCCCGAGGGGGGACACCCCAACACTGGGGACACCCCAAAACTGGGGATACTCCAAAACTGGGGACACCCCAACACTGGGGACACCCAAAACTGGGGACACCCCAAACTGGGGACACCCCAAAACTGGGGACACACCAAAACTGGGGACACCCCAAAACTGGGGACACCCCCACGGACGGAGAACACCCCAAACTGGAGTCACCCCAAAACGGGACACCCCAAAAGTGGGGACACCCCAAACTGGGGACACCCCCACGCACGGGGAGCACCCCAAAATGGGACACCCCAAACTGGGGACACCCCCAGGCACGGGGAGCGCCCCGCTCTGTTCCCGCCCGCGGGGAAGCGCGGCGGAGGCTCCCGGGGAACGGGGCGCGAATTCCCGGGGAATTCTGGCTCCGACGCCTCTCCCCCGCCACGGGGACACGCTGGGACACGCGGGGGTGTGGCGGGTCCCCGTCACAGCCCCCCAAAACCCCCCCAGGGCCGTTACCGGGAGGACACGAACCGATCCGTGCCGGCTCCCCGCGGCACCGGAGCGGGCGGGACCGGGCCGAGGGGGTCCCGAGGGCAGGGGGTCCCGAGGGCAGGGGGGGGTCCCGAGGGCAGGGGGGGGTCCCGCACCCCCCCAGCCGCCCCGCCGGGACCGGCTCCGCTCCCTCCCTCCCCGGAGCAACAACAACTCCTCATCCCACGGCGGGGCCGGCCCCAAATGCATCCCTGGAATGCGGAGCGGCACCGGCTGCACCCAGCAGCTGCTGCTGGGGCCCCCTCGGGAAAAACGGGGTCCCCGGGTATCTCCCAAAGCCCCCCGAGCTGGGAGAGGCGCGGGGAGGAGATGCAGCAAAAATGTGCGCCCTTGAGGGGGACAAAAAGGCAGGAGCTGTGTCCGGCACGGACGGGAATTCCCGGCCGGGAGGGATCGGGACGGGGACTGGGGACAGGGATTGGGGACAGGGATTTGGGGGGGGTCCGGGGGGGCAGCGGGGACACAGCGGGGGGATGGCACGGGGCGTGCTCCGGCTGAAAAGGGTTTTTGTTGGGGCAGCAGGAACCACAGTCCAACAGGTTCGGCGGGCGCGGGGGGGCTCGGGGGGGTCCGGGACTGCCCCCCATCCTCCCGGAGGGGCCGTGGGGCTCCGCGCCCATCGGGGGGGGACACGGGGGGTCCCCACGCTGCTGCCAGACCCCCCCAGGGTCACCGGCAATGAGGAGGGGGGGTCAGGGTGGGACCCCCGCCAAAAGCGGGGTGCGGGAAAGCAGCGAGCAGGGGAGACCCCCCCGAGGAGCAACTGCGGAGCGGGGACCCCCCTCACCTGGACCCCCTCACCCCTGGCACCCCCACCCCCCTCCAGGTGCGCCCCCGCCCCCACAGCGGCAGCGCGGGCTCGGGACATTTGCCCTGACACAGAACAGGGACCCCAATACCCGGGGGGGACCCCAAATACCCACGGGGGACACCCAATACCCCGAGGGACACCCCATACCCACGGGGGACCCCCAAAACCCACGGGGGACCCCCCGCCCCTCTCCGTTCCACAGGGACCCCACCCCACGTGGGACCCCACCCCAAGGGGGGGCTCCCCGCTCTGCCCCACCCCACGGGCCACTCCGCACCCCGCTCCCACTGGGGACCCCCGCACTTCCCGGGGACCCCCCGCTCCCCGGTAAAGCGCTGTCTCACTCCGCTCCGCCTCACGGCGCTCCCAAGCACCGGGGACCCCCCCGATCCTCCCGGGGACCCCTCCCCATTGTCCCCCACCCGCAGGTGACCCTCCCCTCGCTACGGGGACCCCAACCACGGCCCCCCCCCCATTCCCGGGGCAGCGCCCCGCTCCCCCCGCGCTCACAGGCTCCGCTCCGTGTCCCGGTGCAGCGCTACCGAGAAGCCGAACAAGGCTCCGGCGGGGCCCTCCTTGAGCACGGGGAAGGTGCGGTCCAGGTTGAAGGCGGCGGCGGCTCCGAGCAGCACCGGGCCGAGCCCCAGCAGCACCGGGACCGGGCCGGCAGCAGCCCGGCAGCAGCCGGCGGTGCCGCGCCATGACCCGCCCCGGCCGCCGTAGCCGCCCGTGCCTCCCCACCGGGCCCGGTGCGCGCGGGGGGGGGCCGGGCGGGGGCCGGGGCGGGGCCGGGGCGGGGCCGCGGCGCTTCCGGACACGCCCCTTAAAGGGGCCGCGCACCCCGCGGGGCACGGCAGGTACCCGCAGGTGTGCGGGGGGGGAGGGACGGCGCGGCCGCGGCCTCCCGCAGGTGTGGCAGCCCTGGGGGCAGGGCGGCCCCCTCGGACCCCGCCCACTGTGAGACCCTCCCACTGAGACCCCTCCCCTGTGAGACCCCTCCCCCTGTGAGACCCCTCCCACCGTGAGACCCCTCCCACTGTGAGACCCCTCCCACTGAGACCCTCCCCCTGTGAGACCCCCCCACTGTGAGACCCCCACCCCACACACCCCCCGCGGGACATTTCCCCGCCATCGCCCCGGGGTAGGACCCCCCTACCTGGCACCTCTTTGGGATGCGACCCCTCCCCAAAGTTAGGGCTCCTTATGGGCTGAGACCCCCACCATGAGACGCCCCCAGCCCCTCTCCCCAAAATACAGGCGGTCCCATCGGGGCCCGGGGGCGGGGCCGTGCCGTGGGACAGTCCCGCCCCCGCGGTGACAGCGGCGGGGACACGGCGGTGGCCGCAGCAGCAGAGGCAGAGGTCACCGGGAGCCACCGCGCCGCTCCCGCCCGTGCCGGGAAATCCGGGGCTGGGCTGGGCTGGGGGGGCTGCAGGATGTCCTGTGTCCCCCGCCCCGTGTCCCCGTGCCCCTGCGCCGCTGTGACACTGGAAAGAGTGACGGCAGCGGGGACACCGCGGGCAGCGCTGCCGGGGGTGGCACCCGGCCCTGGCACTGCCACCTCCCTGTCCCCTGTCCCCATCCCCTGTCCCCTGTCCCCTGTCCCCATCCCCTGTCCCCAATCCCGTCCCCGGCCCGCCCCTCGCGCCCCCGGTGACACCAGTGACGTCACCCCCGCGGTGTCATTGCCCCCAAAGGCCACGAGGTGACGCCATTGACCCAAAGATGCTCTGGGGGGGGGCGGGGGGGGATGGAGACAATCGGGGAGCCCCCGAGCTGTGGCCGGGCTGGGGGGGCAGGCGGGGACCCCCGGGGACACTGCCGGGCTCCGGGACCCCTCCGGCCTGGGGGGTGACACGGGGGGACCCCTCCAGCCTTTTTTGGGGACAGGGAGACGAAACCCTTCAGCCTTGGGGGGTCACGGGGGACCCCCCGGCCCTGTGGGGGACACTCGGGGGTGCTGACCGGACCCTGAGCCCCCCCAGAGACCCCAGGGCGCCCCAGAACAGCCATTTCTGTCCCCCCCCCCAGGCTGCCCCCCAGCCCCTCCCCATCCATGAGCTCCCAGATTTGGGGTGCCACAGCCCCCGGCAGCTCCAGCGCTCCCATCCCGGCCCGGCCGGGACCGGCCGGACCCGCTCCCCGCTCCAGCCCCACAACCGGCTTTTCCTGCCGCGGCCCCTCCCGGCGGGGACCGGCCCTGGCGACAACCGGGCTGGGGACCTGCGCGTGTCCCGCTGCCTCCTGGCGACCCTGGGAACGCTCCCAGGGAATCCCGGCGCTGCTCCCAGGGCTGGGCTGGGCCCCGACACTTCTGTCTGTCCCCTCGGAATGAATTCCTCGAGTCCCCGGCTGCAATTCCCACGCGGGAATGAGGCCGTGCCATTCCCCAGCCTGCGGGGTCACGGCTTCCTCAGAGCCTCCTGCTTCCCCTGGGACTCGCCTCTGTTCCTTTATTTCTGTCTAGTTCTGTTTCTATTATTCCCATTTCTTTCTATTTCTGCTATTTCTATTTCTGTTTGTCCTTTTCCTGTTCTTGTTCTTATCCCTATTTATTCCTATTCCTACTTAAAATCCTATTCCCACTCATATTCCTGCTCTTCCTACGCGTTCTTATTCCTCTTCCTATGCATTCCTATTCCTATTTATCCCTATTCCTATTCCTATTCTATTCCTACTCCCGTTCCCATTCCCGTTCCATTTCCCTCTTCTCGTTCCCACTCCTTTCCCATTCCTGCTCCTTTCCCATTCCCCATTTTTCTCCCTCTTTTCCCTCGGGCCCGGCGGTCTCGGCGGATCCGGAACTCGAACCTGCGGTTCCGGCGGTGCCGGGACTCGAACCCGCGGTTCCGGAGGTGCCGGGACTCGAACCCGCGGTTCCGGCGGTGCCGGGACTCGAACCTGCGGTTCCGGAGGTGCCGGGATTCGAACCCGCGGTTCCGGCGGTGCCGGGACTCGAACCTGCGGTTCCGGCGGTGCCGGGACTCGAACCCGCGGTTCCGGAGGTGCCGGGACTCGAACCCGCGGTTCCGGCGGTGCCGGGACTCGAACCCGCGGTTCCGGCGGTGCCGGGACTCGAACCCGCGGTTCCGGAGGTGCCGGGACTCGAACCTGCCGTTCCGGAGGTGCCGGGACTCGAACCCGCGGCCCCCGGGGCGCGGCGCAGTTCCCGCCGTGGCCGCCAGGCGGAGCCGTTACCCCGCGCCGCGGATCGGGCCGGGGGGGACCCGGGGGCACCGGGGGACAGGAGGGGACAATGGGGGACACGACACACACAGGGGACAGGAGGGGACACACGGGGGACAAGAGGGGACACACGGGGGACAGGAGGGGACACACGGGGGACAGGAGGGGACACGCAGGGTACAGGAGGGGACACACGGGGGACAGGAGGGGACAGCCCCGCCGGGTCATGGACTCAGCCCCTGCCCGCAGAAGCAGAGACCCCCCCAAAACAAAAGTCCCCCTTACAAAGTGACCCCCCCAAAATAAAATCCCCCCTTACAAAGCTCCCCCCTCCCCCACCTCCCCCGGGTGCTGGGGGTGGCCGGGGGGTGGCCAGGGCTGGCCGGGGACCCCCGGCTGGGTGACCCTGAGTGGGGGTGGGAGAGGGGCACAGAGCCCCGGGGGGCGGGGGGTGTTCACCCCAAAATCAGGGCTGGTCACGGCCCCGAGGTGCCCCCAGCGCGGGGGGGGATCGTGAGGATCCCCTGGGGGGCCCTGCCCGCCTGGGGGACGCTGCTGGGAGGAGGTGGGAGCAGGGGAGAACTGGGGGGGGACCATAAACAAACCCCCAAATCCCCCCAGCCCCAAGCACGGATCCATCCCAGACCCAAACCACGACCCCCCTTCCCTTCCCCCCAAAAAACACCCCCCAAACACTCCTCCAAAAAATCCCCCGGCAGCCCCAAATCCCCTTTTAAACCAGCCCTGTCCTGTCCCCCGCAGTGTCCCCTCGCTGCAGACAGGACCCTGCACATTTTATTTATTCCCTCACCCTCCTTCACCCACTCTTTGTTGTTCCTTGGGAGAGAGAAAGAACGAAAAAAAAAAAAAAAAAAAAAAAAAGAGAGAGAGAGAGGGAAAAAAAAAAAAAAAAAAACCCACACAGGAGGAGGCAGGAGTCTATTTTGCCTCCCAGGCAATATTTCTGGAGCCAATCGGAATGCGCACCCACCCTGCCCTGCTCCCTAATTAAAGGCTTGAAGCAGGCGGCCGGGCCGGAGGTTTGGGCACAGTGTCTCGCTGGCTCCGCACGCAGCAGCCGCAGCTCCGGAGCGCGCTCGGGGCACGCCAGGGCCTCGGCAGCCGCCAGGTTGGGGGGTCCCCGGGCCGGGCAGGCAGCTGCCCCCTCCCCGCCGCCAGCCATGAGCGGCTCTTTCGACAAGAAGCTCTCCAGCATCCTGACGGACCTCTCGGGCTCGCTGAGCTGCCACGCAGCCTCCAAGGACTCTCCCACCCTGCCCGAGTCCTCGGTCACTGACCTGGGCTACTACACGGGCCAGCACGACTACTACCCGGGCCAGTCGTACGGGCAGCCCGTGGGCCACTACCCGTACCCCCAGTTCAACCTGAACGGCATCGGCGCCGCCGGCACCTACTCGCCCAAATCCGAGTTTTCCTACAGCCCCTCGTACCGCCAGTACGGGCACTTCAGGGAGCAGCAGCTGCCGCCGCAGGAAGCAGGTAAAGGATGGGGGACAGGGCCGTGCCCACCCCGCTGCTCCTTTGGGGCTCCGGAGGCGGCTTTGGGGGGTTTTACCCTCTGGGTGTCCCCGCATTTGTAGGGTTCTGTCTCTCCGGGTATCCCCAGATTTGTGGGGTTTTATCCCTAGAGTGTCCCCAGATTTGTGGGGTTTTATCCCTAGAGTGTCCCCAGATTTGTGGGGTTTTATCCCTAGAGTGTCCCCAGATTTGTGGGGTTTTGTCTCTCCGGGTGTCCCCAGATTTGTGGGGTTTTACCCCTAGGAGTGTCTTCAAATTATTGGGGTTTTACCTCTAGAGGTGTCCCCAGATTTGTAGGGTTTTACCCTCCAGGTGTCCCCACTCTTTGTGGGGTTTTGCCCCTCCAGGTGTCCCAGATTAGTCGGGTTTTACCCCTGCGCGTGTCCCCGGGTTTGTGGGGTTGTGCCCCTCGGGATGTCCCCAGGTTGGGGACAGGGAGCTGCTGGCGGCTCTTGGGGCTCAGCGGGACAGATCCGCGCAGGGTTCAGACTCCGGGACACATCGCAGGGATGTCCCAGAGGCTGTCGCAGCTCACGGGGACACCGCCAGCACCCCGAGCTGGGTGACACCGACCTGGGCAGGGGGTGGCCGCCCTGGGAAGCCCTTCCCGCCTCACCCCGCGCCCTCCCGCAGTGTCCGTGAAGGAGGAGCCGGAGCCGGAGGTGCGGATGGTCAATGGGAAGCCCAAGAAGATCCGCAAGCCCCGCACCATCTACTCCAGTTACCAGCTGGCCGCCCTGCAGCGCCGCTTCCAGAAGGCGCAGTACCTGGCGCTGCCCGAGCGCGCCGAGCTGGCGGCGCAGCTGGGGCTCACCCAGACCCAGGTAAGGGTTAACAGCGCCCCGACACCCCAAATCCCCACCGCGAGCAGCGCAGGGGGAGCCGGAGCTGGGAATGCTGGATTTGGATGGCAGGGATGGGGATCCCCGCGTTGTGGGGTGCCCGATCTGCGGTGCCGAGGGAAAGGTGGAGAGGACGGAGGCAGCGGGGAGAGGGGCCGGAGCTCAGCCGTGCCCCACTCGGCACTTTTGGGGTTTATCCCGCTCCTTCTGGAGCTCCCCCATCCCACAGCTCACAGCGTTTGGGGCTGGATCCTGTCCCGGGAACCGGGCAGGTTCTGGGGCACGGCACACCCGGGGTGCCAGGAATGTGGGGCACCGAGTCCCGGGCGAGCCAATGCCGGGGATCCGTCCCGGGGATCAGTTCCGGGGATCAGTCCCGGGGATCAGTCCCGGGGATCAGTGCTCGGGATCCGTCCCGGGGATCAGTCCCGGGGCGCCCCATCCCCACAGCACCTCCTGACCCCAAATCCTGCCGGAACACGGGCACGGCGCCTGTCCCTACAGCCCAGGCTCCCCGAGGTTTCCCCAGCTCCGGCCGCCCCATCCCGCTTGGCTCGGGCCGGGATTTGGGGACCGGTTCCACGCCCGCTGTCCCCGGCGCTGGGGTGGCCCTGCAGGCTGGACTGGAAGAGCCGGGACGTGCGGGATGAGCTTCTCCTCCTCCCCGCAGCCGCCCAAATTCGGGGCGAAACCCTCGCGCTTGGGGTCCTGCCAGGCGCGGGGGCAAATCTGCGGTGCGGGGGTGACGGGAGCGCGCTGTCCCCTCTGTCCCCTCTGTCCCCTCTGTCCCCGCTGTCCCCCAGCCCGTGACTCCCCCGCGCCCCATCGCGGTGCCCTCCCTGCCTCGGGGCCGGCGCCGGCGCCCTTGTGCCGCCCTTGGCCTTCCTCCTCCTCCTCCTCCTCCTCCTCCTTGGGCGATGAAGCAATCGGGGACACTCGGCAAAGGGCTGACGGAGCGCGTCACCCGCTCCCAGAGGGACATCCTGTTTGGGTGACAGGCACCGCCACCCCCGCCCCTCGCCCAGGGCCAAGCGCGTCCAGCGCCGCCTCGCCCAGCGCGGGGACGCTCCCGACGCGCGGCGTGTGGCGTGACGGGCTCCTGGTGACGCCCGTGTCCCCAGAGGGGTCTGTGCCACGCCAGGTGTCACACGGGTGCTGTCCACAGGGCACGGCGTGTCCGCGGTGTGTCCGAGCTCTGTCCGTGCAGTGTCCGTGCTCTGTCCGTGCTCTGTCCATGCAGTGTCCGAGCTCTGTCCGTGCTCTGTCCGTGCAGTGTCCGAGCTCTGTCCATGCAGTGTCCGAGCTCTGTCCGTGCAGTGTCCGAGCTCTGTCCGTGCTCTCTGTCACCCTCACACCGAGGGTGACTTTCCCACGACACTCGTGTCCCCAGGAGTTTCCTGCCCCGCTCCCTGTAGGGTCCCCATTATGTCCCTTCCCGTGGTGTCCCGTGTGTCACCGTGTCCCTTCCTGAGTGTCTCTGGGGTCACTGTGACCCCCACATCTCTTCCCGTGGTTTTGGGCTGCCCGTGACCCCCCTGCCCGGTGTCGCTACGATCCAAACCCACCCTGTCCCCTCCCCTGTCCCCCATCCTCCCGTTCCCTTCCCTAGGCTCTGACCCTCTTCCTGGATCCATCCCATCTTCTCATCCCCTTCCGGGGGTCCTGACCCTTTTCCCTCAATCCCATCCCTCCCATTCCCTTCCGAGGGCTGTGACCTTTTTTTCCTGGATCCATCCCATCCTCCCATTCCCTTCCCGTCTCCCTGACCCTTTTCCTTCTCTCCATCCCATCCCATCCCATCCCATCCCATCCCATCCCATCCCATCCCATCCCATCCCTCCCATCCCCTTCCCACCTGTCCGATCCTTTTTCCCGGCTCCATCCCATCCCTCCCATCCCCTTCCCGTCTCTCTGACCCTTCTCCCTCCCTCCCTCCCTCAGGTGAAGATCTGGTTCCAGAACCGGCGCTCCAAGTTCAAGAAGCTCTACAAGAACGGCGAGGTGCCGCTGGAGCACAGCCCCAACAACAGCGACTCCATGGCCTGTAACTCGCCCCCGTCCCCGCCGGTGTGGGACAGCCCCGGGGGCAGCGCCCGGACCCCGCTGCCGCAGCCGCTGCCCTACAGCTCCTCCCCGGCCTTTTTGGAGGAGCACAACCCCTGGTACCACCCGCAGAGCCTCGGCGGCCCCCACGGACCCCACCAGAGCCAGGCAGCGCCCCCGATGCACCACCCGTCCCCCGGGCCCCCCAGCACGGGCGCCGTGTACTGAGGGCTGCCAGGGCTTCAGAGACGCTGCTCCGATCCTTTGGTTTCCTTCCTTTTTTTTTTTTTTTTTCTTCTCCCCCTCCTTCCTCCCGTTTTGGTTTTGTCTCCTTGTTTTGGTTTTTTTTTTTTTTTTTTCCTAAAAAACAAAAAAAAAAAGAAAAAAAAATAAAGAAACCAAAGGAAAGGACACCCCCGCGCACCCCTAGAAATCCTCTCAGCTCATCTCAGGAACCAGAGGACTGCAAAGCTCCAGACGCTCCCAGCGCAGGAAAAGGTGGAAAAGCCGGAAAATCCTTCTGCTACTTTTGAATTTTTTGAGGTTTTTTTTCCATCGCACACCCCCACCCCGGCCCCCCCAAGATCAATTTGGCCCCCGAAGAGCCTCATCCCTCGCCGGAGCTTTGCCCCCTCGGAGTGACCCCGCCGCGACGGAGGATTTGTGTCGTCGCTGTCGCGACAGGGGGAGTGCCTGCCCCCAGCGGAGCTCGGCCCTGGCTCCGAAATCCACGGATTTTGGGGGTCACGGACACCCCCCGGGAGCAAAGCAGGGCCCTGATCCCGGCCGGAATCACCCGGGACGATGCTCAGACCAGAAGGTGGTGATTTAAAATTAAATACCCAAAAAAAAAAAAAAAAAAATCGGGTGGGGGTTGGGGGGCGGGTGCGGGGAGAAATATTTTAATATTTAAGCGGTTCAGGAATGGCTTTAAGTTATTGTTTGAAGAGAAAAACTCGTGTTCATCTCCGTTTTCTGGCTGTGCCTCCGGCTGTGCGTAAAGGAACGGCGAAAATGCCTCTTTTATTTTTTTTTTTTTTTAGAAATCGACGACTTATTTTAAAGGGAAAAAAAAAATAACCGAGCTCTTTCCTATTTTTTAAGAGAATAATGCTATTTTTTTAAGCAGAAAGTGCCGTTTTAAGGAGTGTTCATAGTGTTGTACAGTCCCGGGGATTTATTTATGTTGCCTTCTATAAATAGGGGTGTTTTGGGGGAAAAAAAAAGGGAGTGTACATAAGGTTCGTTTGTATAAAGTTGTTCCAAACCAAACTGGTTTCGGTCTGGGTTTTTTTGTCTATAATTTTTTTTTTTCCTAAGGAAAATCCCCCCCGGTTGATGGGAACCCTCCTCGGGTGTCCCTGAGTGTCCTTTGCTCCTTCCCCGGGGACCCAAAGCCGGGCTGGAAATGTTCATTAATAAAAATTCTGGATTTAAAGCTCCGAACACCGTTTTTCCCCCCACGTTTTTATTTTTTTTTCCCCCGGTTCCAGGAGGTTTTTTTTTGGGGAGCAGGATTTGGGATTTTTCCACCTTGAGAAACGTGGATTTCAACTCTCTGTCACTGGCGCCGCGTTTTTTGGGGAGAGCCGCGTGTGGGGTGGCACCGGGTGATGTCACCTCACCCCAAATCCCACTTTGTCCTGCTGAGAGGGAATTTGGGGCAGCAAAAGGATTTTTTTCCCGATTTTCAGAGTATTTCAGAGTATTTCAGACTCTTTCAGACTATTTCAGATTATTTCAGACTATTTCAGACTATTTCAGATTATTTCAGATTATTTCAGACTATTTCAGATTATTTCATATTATTTCAGAGTATTTCCGATTATTTCAGACTATTTCCGATTATTTCCGATTATTTCCGATTATTTCCGATTATTTCCGATTATTTCCGACTATTCTCTGGCGCTTCCCCTACTGGGACCAGTGACCCCCAGCCCTGCAGACTGGGGCGGCTGCGCTCCCCGATGTCCCTTTTGGGGACAACGCGGTGGGGACAGCACCGATCCCCCCAAAAATCCCAAATCCCACGGGATCCTCCCATCCCCGGCAGCGCTGTGGGGTCGGGGCGCTCTGGGGACCCCAAAATCCCCACTGGGGTGTCCCGGGCCCTGTCGCGCTGTCCCCGGGGTCACCCGTGTCGTGTCACGGGTGTGGGGACCCCAAATTCCCAAATCCACGCAGAGCCGAGCTCCCCCTGCTCCCCAAATCCCCCCAAAACTTCATTCCCAATCCCACGGAAAAGGAGGAATCGGAGCTGGCGCTGGGGAGGTTTCGTTTCATTCTTGTAATTTTTTTTTTAAATTCAAATTTTTTTTTTTTTTTTTTTTTTTTTTTTTTTTTTTTTTTTTTGTTATTTAGAGGAGGAGGAGGAGGGAAAAAGCCCCGAGCGGGCGGCGGGTTAATCCCAGGATTATGTAAATTGTAAATGCCGGTGCCGCATCGCCCCGGGCCAGGCGCGGTCCCCGCTCCGCCAGCGCGGCCGGGAAAAGCGGGAATGGGGGCCTGGAAAAGCGGGAATGGGGGCCTGGAAAAGCGGGAATGGGGGCCGGGAAAAGCGGGAATGGGGGCCGGGAAAAGCGGGAATGGGGGCCGGGAAAGGCGGGAATGGGGGCCGGGAAAAGCGGGAATGGGGGCCGGAAAAGCGGGAATGGGGGCTTGGAAAAGCGGGAATGGGCGCCCTGGAAAAGCGGGAATGGGGGCCTGGAAAAAGCGGGAATGGGGGCCGGGAAAAGCAGGAATGGGGGCCAGGAAAGGCGGGAATGGGGGCCGGGAAAGGCGGGAATGGGGGCCGGGAAAAGCGGGAATGGGGGCCGGGAAAAGCGGGAATGGGGGCCGGGAAAGGCGGGAATGGGGGCCTGGAAAAGCGGGAATGGGCGCCGGGAAAAGCGGAATGGGGGGAAGCTGGAAAAGCGGGAATGGGGGCCGGGAAAAGCGGGAATGGGGGAAAGGCGGGAATGGGGGCCTGGAAAAGGAATGGGGGCCTGGAAAAGAATGGGGGCCGGGAAAAGCGGGAATGGGGGCCGGGAAAAGCGGGAATGGGGGCCTGGAAAAGCGGGAATGGGGGCCGGGAAAAGCGGGAATGGGGGCCGGGAAAAGCGGGAATGGGGGCCGGGAAAAGCGGGAATGGGCGCCGGGAAAAGCGGGAATGGGGGCCTGGAAAAGCGGGAATGGGGGCCGGGAAAAGCGGGAATGGGCGCCGGGAAAAGCGGGAATGGGGGCCGGGAAAAGCGGGAATGGGGACCGGGAAAAGCGGGAATGGGGGCCTGGAAAAGCGGGAATGGGGGCCTGGAAAAGAGGGAATGGGGACCGGGAAAAGCGGGAATGGGGGCCGGGAAAAGCGGGAATGGGGCGCCGGGAAAAGGGTCGGAAAAGCGGAATGGGGGCCGGGAAAAGCGGGGAATGGGGGGGGCAGGAAAAGCGGGAATGGGGGCCGGGAAAAGCGGGAATGGGCGCCGGGAAAAGCAGGAATGGGGGCCGGGAAAAGCGGGAATGGGGGCCGGGAAAAGCGGGAATGGGGGCCGGGAAAAGCAGGAATGGGGGCCGGGAAAAGCAGGAATGGGGGCCGGGAAAAGCTCTGGGATCCCCCAGCCCCGGCTCCCCCCGGGTCTTGTCCCCCTTTTGTCCCCCCTCGTCCCCGCCTCCATCCCGGGGGGGCAGCGAGGGCTGATCCCGCTGATCCCGCGGTTCGGGTGGGGCTGAGAACCCCCAGAACCCCCAAAAAGGGGGTGCGGGACCCCCGGATCCCGCCCGGGGCCGGGCTCGGTGTCCTGGCACTGAAAGCGGGATGGGAATAATGGGGATAACGGGAATAATGGGGATAACGGGAATAATGGGGATAACGGGAATAATGGGAATAATGGGAATGGGAATGGGGAATGGGAATGGGAATGGGAATGGAGAATGGGAATGGGATGGGATGGGATGGGATGGGATGGGATGGGATGGAGATGCGTCCCCACAAGGGACTGTCCCCAGCACCCCGGTCCTGTCCTGGCACAGGCACACAACGACCTTCCCTCGTCATCCCAGTTATCCCAGTGTTCCCAGTGATCCCAGTGTTCCCAGTGTTCCCAGTGATCCCAGTGTTCCCAGTGTTCCCAGTGTTCCCAGTTATCCCAGTGTTCCCAGTTATCCCAGTGTTCCCAGTGATCCCAGTGTTCCCAGTGTTCCCAGTTATCCCAGTTATCCCAGTGATCCCAGCTGCCCCTGACGGCAGCGGGGACTGCACGGACACCCCTGGGATGGCGGGGCCGGGGGTGACAATGCCAGGGGTGACACCGCGGGGGTGGCACTGCCGGGGGAGGTGGCAGCAGCAGGAGGTGACACCGCGGGGGTGGCTGTGCCCGCTATCCCCCCCGCTGTCCCCCCGCTGTCCCCCCGCTGTCCCCCCGCTGTCTCCCCGCTGTCCCCCCCGCTATCCCCCCCGCTGTCCCCCGCTGTCCCCCCTGGGATGTCTCCCGCTGTCCCCCGCCCCCCCCGCTGTCCCCCGCTGTCCCCCCCCGCTGTCCCCCGCTGTCCCCCGCTGTCCCCCGCTGTCCCCCCCGCTGTCCCCCGCTGTCCCCCCGCTGTCCCCCGCTGTCCCCCGCTGTCCCCCGCTGTCCCCCGCTGTCCCCCCCCGCTGTCGCCCCGCTGTCCCCTCCCAGCGCTCCCGCCCCGTTGCGACACCTGCAGCCCTTGCGACACGCGGTGCCAGCCCCGGCAGCGGGGGCAGCGCCCGCCCACGGCCCGGCCCGGCCCGGCCCGGCCCGGCTCGCCCGCAGTCCCGGCCCCGCACATGGCCCCGCACGGCTGCCCCGGGTGCCTCTGTCCCCTGCTGGGGACAGGGAGGTGACACCGCGGCCCTGACCCCCAGCCCCAGGATGGAAACTTTCCCATTTTCGGAGCCGGGCTCCCTCCCCGGGAAAATCCCGCTGGGAATTCACGGAGCGCGGCCTGGCCGCGGATCCCGGGCACTCCCAGCCCCGCATCCCCCCCTGGGATCCGCATCCCGCGGCACCAGCGCCCCAAACCCTCCGCTGAGGGATCACGACCCCCAGGGGGGCCGGGAATGGGGACATTGGGGTCCCCAGTGCCACCAGCCCCAGTGCCAGGCTCTGATCCCCTGCCAGCCCCCCCAGGTGGGCTCCAGGTGTGGGGGTGGTCCCGGCCCCGCGAGATGCTGAAGGTGGGAAACCCAAACAGCTCCGGGAAGGGGCGGGGAGGGACCCCTGGGGCGGGGGAGTGGCGGGTGGGGACATCGGGGGCGACAACAGCGGGATGTTTGTGCTGGGGGGGCCCAGCGGGGTGTCCCCCCCTCCACAGGTGACAAACACCCAGCGGGACCGGGAAAAGCGGGAATAACGATGTGGGAAGAGCGGGGAATGACAAGGATGCGTTTTCCAGCCGGGTTCTGGCTCTGGAAGCACAAAAACTTTTGGGGAAACAGCCCCAAAAGCCGCTCCTCGCTGCCGGGGGAGTGTGGGGACACAGGGCAGGGACCCGGGCTCAGCTGGGGTCCCCAGCCTGCCCCGTGTCCCCCTGTTTGGGGGGGACAGCTCCAAACTGCTCCAAACTGCCCCAAATTCCCCACAGCTCCTGTAACTGGGCTCCACTTCCGGCAGATTTTGGGGGTCTGTGTTACCCCAGCCCCTGACCCTGCCCCCCCCAGGATTTGGGAGAGCCTGAGGTTCTGGGGGGAAGCGCCTCCCCCAAATCAGGGGCACCCCAAAGAGGAGGAGCAGAACCGATCCACGTTCAGCCTGTTTATAAACGGGGGCGCAGCCAACAACCGGCAGAATTCATAAATAAAGCCAGGCCGGGGGGGGCGGGGAGCCCCCAACCCCTCCTGGGGTCCCCCTGCCCCCTGTCCGTGAATTGGGGGGACCCTGGCCCGGGTCCTGTCCCGCTGGGATGGCGCGCAGGGCGCTGGGTCACTCGGAGCGTGGCAGGGCAGGACATCCCCGGGCTCCTGCAGGTCCTTGTCACCTTCCTCCTCCTCTTCCTCCTCCTCCTCCATTCGCTGGGTTCCTCCAGGGCTTCGCTGGGCTCCCAGTCCCGGGGGACAGCACAGAGTGTCCCCAGTGTCCCCTCAGTGTCCCTCGGTGTCCCTCGGTGTCCCTCCGGATCCGGCGCTGCTGGTGGCACTGTCACATCATGGGGGTCCTGGGCATGGCATCCTGCGGGTGTGGCTGGTACCAGGCTCCGAAGGTGTTGATGTAGCCCCCGGGGGCCAGCGGGGGTCCCTTGCCGGGCCCGGGGAGGTCCCAGAGCGGGGGGAGGCTGGGGGAGCAGGGGGACAGGGCGGGGGCGCTTTGGGGGTGCTGCTCCCCTTCGGGGGCGCTCGGGCCCTGCTTCAGGATCTTCTTGTACTTGGAGCGCTTGTTCTGGAACCAGATCTTCACCTGCGGGCAGGGACAGGGGCTGAGGGGGCGGGAAGAGACCGACACCCCCTAAACCCCCCCCCCCCGGAACAATTACAGACCCCCCAGGACCCCATTCCTGGGGGACAAAGGGGGCTGGGAACCCAACCCTTCACCTGGGGTGAGGATGTGGGGAGAGGCTCTGGGAGCCCAGAGAGAGAGGCAGAGTCCCCAGAGTGTCCCCAGAGTGTCCCCAGAGTGTCCCCAGAGTGTCCCCAGAGTGTGCCCAGCTCCCCCCGCCGGTGCCGTGCCGTGCCGTGCCGTGCCGTGCCGAGCCGGGCCGGGCCGGGCCGCGCCGCCGCAGCGCTCTGGGGTGGTGGCCCCGCTCATTCCTCCCCGCCGTCCCCCCCGCGCTGCCGGCAGGTTCCCACTTGTCTCCTCTTCCCTCCTTTATGAGCTCGCTTCGCCCCTGGCTCCGGGGCTGCACCGCTGCCGCCTGCCTGTCTCTCCCCATCGCCTTCAAAACCCACTCGCCCCGTCCCGCGGCCCGGGGCCGCCCAGCGGGGCCCGGCCGGGCCGCCAGCCAGGCTCCGGGGCTGGGAAAGTCCCGCTGCCGCTGCGAGGTGCGGCCAGGGGCGCCCCAAACCCGAGCCCTGCGGGCCCACCGGCGCCAGCTCCCCCGCCGCGGCACGGCTCGGCTCGGCTCGCTTCCAGCAGCCGCTCCCGGGGGCCACGAGCATCCCACGGCTCCCGGTGTCCCCTGGGTGTCGCCTGCCGGGCCGAACCTGGGTCTGGGTGAGCCCCAGCTGCGCCGCCAGCTCGGCGCGCTCGGGCAGCGCCAGGTACTGGGTCTGCTGGAAGCGCTGGTTCAGCGCCTGCAGCTGCACGCTCGAGTAGATGGTCCGGGGCTTGCGCAGCTTCTTGGCCTTCCCGGCCGGGCGCAGCTCGCCACTGGCCGCGGCCGGCGGCTTCTCGGGCTCTGGGCACGGGGGAGAGGAGCGGCACAGCGGCAGGTTAAAACAACACCCCAAAAACACCCCAGAACATCCCCAAACCATCCTAAATCCACCCCAGAACCATCCTAAAACCACCCCAGAACCATCCTAAAACCACCCCAAAACCATCCTAAAACCAACCCAGAACCGCCCGAAAATCACCCTAAAATCATCCTAAAACCACCCCAAACCATCCTAAAAACCATCCCAAAACTATCCTAAAACCACCCCAGAACCCCACCTAAATCACCCTAAAATCACCCCAAAAACCATCCTAAAAACCACCCCAAAACCATCTTAAAACCAACCCAGAACCTCCCGAACATCACCCTAAAATCATCCCAAAATCACCCCAAAACCACCCCAAACGCACGCAGGGTACCAGGGGGTGTCCGCTGGATAATTTGGGGCTGGGGGCTGCTTTTCGCAGGTGTTTGAACCTCGCGGAGAGCAGAGGAGGAGGAGGAGGAGGAGGAGGAGGAAGGGAAGGAAGGCCGGGGCCATTGAGCCGCTGGCCCTGCCCGGCTCCGGCAGCACGTGGGACCCGGGACTCGGCCTGTGCCCGCCTGGGGGCCCGGGCGGGACCCCCGGGGTTGGGGGGGCGCCAGGATGGAGCCCCCGGCCCTGGGGGAGGCACCGGGGGGCGCTGGGAGTCCCTGGGCCGGCAGCGACCACCCGGTGTCACCCGGGGGCCACGGGCTGGGCTGGGGGCTCCGCCGGGCTCGGGACCCCCGGGGGGGGCTCAGTTGGGCTCGGGACCCCCGGGAGGGGCAGCTCGGGGGTCCCGATCCCCTCCAGGCCGGCTCGGATCGCAGATTTTGGGGGAAACCAGTGGGGAACTGGGATGGAGCTGGGGCTGGGCCGTGGGTCAGAGAGGGGAGGGTCTGCCCGGCCCGGGGGGCGCAGCCTGGGGGCGTGGGCAGCTCCGGGGTCCCAGGGGGTACCTGGGGGGTCTCAGCTTGGAGGAGCTGATGCTCCCCGTGCTCGCGGCTCCTCGAAGCCACCCACGTGTCCCCTGCGGGTCGGGGGCGCTCTGGGAACGGGGGGACACCAACCCCGGCACCCCCGGAACCCCCGCGACCCCCGGGACCCCCCGGGACCCCGCACCGAGCCCAGCACCCCCGGAGCCCAGCCCAGCCCCGAGCGCCCGAGCGGAGCTCCATCCCGGCTCCCCCCGCGCCCCCCCGAGCCCCCCGCGCCCCCTTACCTGTGTCCTGCAGCCTGGCCCCGGGGGCCGGGGCGTGCGGGGCGCCGGGGGGGGCGTAGGGCAGGAAGGGACCCCGTGGGGGTGCGGGGGCCCGCCTGGGTAGGGGAAGGGCCCGGGGCGGCCGTAGGAGGAGAAGGGCGGGGGTCGTGCTGGGGGTGGCCCGAGGGGGAGCCCGTGCAGGGGGTAGTGCGGGGGGCCGAGCTCCAGGAACGCGGCTTTGGAGGGTCGGGGCCCAGCAGGGTCTCGGCCATCGAGCTCATGGTCATGGTCCGGCCGGGCCGGGCCGGGCCGGGGCAGTGCCCGCAGCCCCCGCGGCAGAGCCGAGCCGAGCCGAGCCGGGCCGAACCGGGCCGAGCCGAGCCGAGCCCCGCCGCCCCCGACGGCTCCGGTTGCCGCGGCCCCGAGCCCGGGGATGCCCCGCACGCCCCGCCCAGCCCCGCCCCCGCAGTGACGTCACGCACCGGGGCACCCCTTCACCCCGTGCCCACCCCCCACCTGTGGCACCGTGACCCCTCCCCGGGGCTGGGGGGACACCCTGAGCCCCCCGGGGGGGACACGGGGCAGCCCCGGGAGCAGGCGGGGACAGCTGGGGCTCAGCCCCGGGGGACAGGGGGACACGGAGGGAGACAGGGGGACACTGGGAGGACAGGGGGACACGGGGGGAGGGACAGGGGGACACGGGGACACACGCTCCGGGGGCTGCGGGCACTCCCGCGATGCCGCACCGGAGGTGGCACCTCCCGAGCCACCCCCGGCCGGTGACAACCTGCGGGTCCCCAGCGGCCACCAGGACACCGCGGGGACAAACGCGGCCGGTGCGGGGCCGGGAGCTGCTGTCACCGCCTTTGGGGACAGCAGAGGAGCCTCTGTGGGGCTGCCACGGCTTTGGGGACGCCGGGGTGACACTGGAAGAAGGGAGCGCTGTCCCTGCTGCCGCAGCGGTGACAGCGGCGGGCAGGGATGTCCCCCCTGTCCCCACCCTGGCATCAGGCCGGGTCCCAGCCCTGTTGCGGCCGCCGGCTCTGAGTCACCGAGCGCTCCGGTATAAATAACCCAGCTGGGGACACGCGTGTCCTGCCCCGAGCTCGGGGACAGCGCCCTGTGCCCGTGTCCCCACCCCGAGCCCCGCTGGCACTGGGGACCACTCCCGGCACAGCCTGGCTGTCCCTCTGTCCCCATCCCAGCACGGGATGATCCTCAGGGACAGCACAGCCCCCAAATCCCCCCCCAGCCTTAAACTGGGGTGTGGGGGGCACAGAACTCCCCAACCCCGGCCCCAGCACCCCTGTGGCCGCGGAGACGGGCCCGGCACAGGCAGGAGGCACGGCCCGGCACGCTGTGGCACGGCACGGCACGGCACGGCACGGCACGGCACGGCACGGCACGGCACGGCACGGCACGGCGGCACGGCACGGCCCGGCACGGCCCGGCACGGCACGGCCCGGCACGGCACGGCACGGCCCGGCCCGCAGCACGGCACGGCCCGGCCGCGCCGGGGCGAGCAGCGAGGCGAGGAAAAGCCGCCCTGATCTCTCTTATCCCGCTCCTCACTTTCCCCGCCGTGACTCAGCCCCCACGGGCCGCGGGACGGGCCCCGGCTCGCCGGGATCAGCTCCTGCCGCTCCTCACCCGGCCTGGGGGGCACGCGGGGGGTGCTGGCGGCGGGGGTGGGGGTTGGGGTGGGGGTGGCATCCCCCCCCTCCCACCATCGCGATCCCACGGATGTCCCAGAGCTGGATCCAGGGGGACTCAGCACCCCTGGAGCTTCCCCAGCGCTCTGCTGGAGGAAATGCCCATAATTAATAAAAGCACCCCAAAATTTGCACCCTAAGCGGAGGTCACAGCGGCAGGTGCTGCAGGACCGTGTCCCCGGGGGTGCTTGGGGACAATATTTGCCCTGTGGCAGGAGCGGGGGGGACACTCAGGGTTAAGTTCCCCGCTGGGGTGAAGGGGCTCAGCTCTGTTCCATCAGGGGTGGGAGGAGGGACGGGACCCCTCCCCATCCCAAAATCCCAAAATCTCATCCCAAAATCCCATCTCGTTCCATCCCACCGAGCGACCGGGGAGGGGTCCCCCCATTTAGGGATCTCCAGGGGGGACCCACGAGCGGGGGCAGCCCACGGGGAGCAGTGGGACAGTGGTGACACCATCCTCGTCCTCCTCATCCTCATCCCCATCCCCATCCTCATCCTCATCCTCATCCTCATCCTCATCCTCATCCCCATCCTCCGGACCGGGGATCTGAAGGTGCCAGTCTCAGTCGCGTTCTGTGCCAAGGGCGGGCACAGGGACAGGGACAGGGACGGGTACAGGGACGGGGACAGGGACCGGGACAGGGCCTACAGAGGGACAGGGACCAGGACCGCCGCGCCTGTTCCAAACCCCTTTGGGAGAGGAGATAAAGCTCTGGCACCAGCCCTGGCGCTGCGCTGCTTTTGGGAGGGCGCGGGGACAGATGTGGGCACGGGGCACGGCCGGGTCCGGTGCCAGCCCCGGCTGGTGTCAGCGGGGGCTGGCAGAGGGACAGGACGGGGCTGTTGGAGCGGAGCTCGGGGTTGGAGCTGCCAAGACAAACACACCGACTCAACCCGTGTTAAATTAAAAAAATAAATCACGGCCGCGCTCCGAGCCAGCCCCGAGCCCCGGTGGCGGGGCTGGAAGGTGCCGGCGCACGCCGAGCCCCGCTCGGTGGCCGGGAAGGCTCCAGGACACGCGGGGTTAATGTCGCCGGCGGTCACCGGGCCGGGGATGTCCCGGGACCCGCGGGACGCGGATCCAGCCGGGCAGAACCGCGGAGCTGCTCCCGTCCGCCGGGGCTGATGAAAGCAGGAAGGATTAAAGGGGAAAAGCAGGGATGGGTGTGCGAGCACAGAGGGGGGGGTCAGGAACGCGTGTGCCAGGTAACCAAACCCCAAAGATCCCCCGAGATAAAGGGAGATCCCAACAGCTGTAATTAGGCTGGAGATAGAGCGGCGCGGGGAAAGCCTGGAGCCAGGAGCAGGAATTCTGGGTTAATGGCAGCCCAAGGAGAAGTTAATAACAAGCCCAGCGGAGTGGGAGCAGACAGCCTGGCGTCTGCCCTCCCACACGCCCGCGCTGCCACCGCCGAGCCGCCGCGCTATCTGCAGCCGGGAATGGTCCCGGGGCAGCCGGGGAGACGCTGCAGCGGAGCTGGGCTCCCCCCGCGCCCTCCCCCGGCTTTTTGCAGCGTCTCGGCACCTGGGAAAGCCGGGCGGGGGGAGCAGGGGGGTGAGGGGATGGTGGGGAGCATCCTCTGGGAAAGGGGGGGACACCCAGGGAGGGGAAACTGCCGGTGCCAGGGGCTGGCCCTGCCCCAGAGGGGAGCGGGGAGCCCGGGTTTGTCCCTCGGGACACCCCCAGGGCGCGCAGGGGCTGCTCCCCCGGCACTGAATCACGTCCGGGAGTGACCCGGTGGCGCAGAGGTGGCCCCGGGGGACACACGGACGTGGGAGGTGACAGCGATGTCACAGCAGGGGCTGGGCAGTGGCGGAGGGACACGAGGGGAAGCGAAGCTCGCGCTGATTCCCACCCACACCCCCTCCCCTTCCCTTCTAAAAGCTCCCACAAGTCCGGGATGGGAAATTTTCTGCCGAAAGAAGCTCCAAAGGGGTCTGGTTCCGGTTCCGGAGCCGGGATGGGTTTGGGAGCTCCCGTCCCCATTTTTAGCCCCCGAGGGTCTGCACTGGCTGTGGTGCCATCGTGTCCCCAGCCGGGGGGGACATCAGCATTTCCCCAACACCACAACCGCGCCCAGGACCCCCGCCCCCTCCGCTCCGAGCTGGGATGAAACCACTGAAATGTGACCAAAATCACAAAATCCTCAAACCCAGCGCTGCTCCCCCGCCTCATCCCCCTCCCAGAGCCCAGATTTTGGTTCAAAACCTCCAAATATTTTCCAGGACTCCGATCTGGGTTTGATTTTCACGGGGACGCGTGGCTGGAAAGCAAAGGCATCAAAGGGCCCTGGGGGAAATAACAACGGGAGAAAATCCCCCCTGGATTTCTGTCCCTGCTGGGATGGCTGCAGCAGCGGGGGGGAATTCCCAAAATTCCTGCTTGGAGAGGAGCAAACCTGCAGGCTTTGCCGCTCCATAAAGCAGAGGTGACCATTCCATTATTCCCGGCCATTCCCGTTACTTCCCGGTCATTCCCGTCAATTCCCGGCCATTCCCGTTAATTCCCGGTCATTCCCGTTAATTCCCGGTCATTCCCGTTAATTCCCGGTCATTCCCCTTCATTCCAGTTCATTCCCATTCGTTCCCGTCCATTTCCGTCAATTCCCTCCAATTCCTGTTAATTCCCGCCAATTCCTGATAACTACCGTCAATTCCCGTCAATTCCTGATAACTACCGTCAATTCCCGTCAATTCCCGTCAACTCTCGTCAATTCCCGTCAACTCCCGTCAATTTCCGTCAATTCCCGTCAACTCTCGTCAATTCCCGTCAATTCCCGTCAACTCTCGTCAATTCCCGTCAACTCCCGTCAATTTCCGTCAATTCCCGTCAACTCTCGTCAATTCCCGTCAATTCCCGTCAATTCCCGTCAACTCCCGTCAATTCCCGTCAACTCCCGTTAACTCTCGTCAATTCCCGTTAACTCCCGTCAATTCCCGTTAATTCCCGTCAATTCCCGTCGTTTCCCGTCAATCCCTGATAATTCCCGTCCATCCCTGATAATTCCCGTCCATTTCCGTCAATTCCTGTTAATTCCCGTCAATTCCCGTCAATTCCCGTTTATTCTTCATTCCCAGCCGTTAATCCCCGTCCATTACCATTCATCCCCTTTCATTCCCGTTCATTCCCGTTCGTTAATTCCTGTCCATTCCCGTTAATTCCTGTATATTCTCGTTCATTCCCGCTCATTCCCGGCCGTTAATTCCCGTTTACCCCCGCTCATTCCCGTTTATCCCCGCTCATTCCCGCTCATTCCCGCCGGCAGAGCTGAGGTCCCGCCCCCAGAGGGTCTCTCCCCATCCCGGCCGCTCTTCGGAGAGCTCATTAAGAGCCTGCCCTTAATTGCGGGCACAATTTTCCCCTCTATGGGAATTCCCCGCCCACTTTGGGGGATAATTAATTATTCCACATCTGGAAACCTTCGGGAAAGGTGCGCGGCAGAAATGGGACAGATTAAATCAATTATTCCACTCATTAGCCCGGCCTGGCCCCGCTAATTTGGGAAGGGAAGCACTAAAAGAGGCTTTGGAACCTTCATTCCCGAATTCCCGGAGCTTGGAGAGGAGCAGGGCCCTTCTGTGGTCACTCGAGCCACGCCCCAGATCCCGGATCCCAAATCTCAGTCCCAGATCCCAAATTTCAATTCCCAAATCGCAGATCCCAAATCTCAGTTCCAGATCGTAGATTTCAAATCTCAACCCCAGATCCCAGACTCCAAATCACATTTCCCAAATCTCAAATCCCAAATCCCATTTCCCAAATCCCAGATCCCAAATCCTAAATCCCATTTCCCAAATCCCAAATCCAGCCCCACAGAGTTTCCCAAATCCAGGACCCCCTCCCGATCCCGGCGAGGCTCAGCCCCGCGTGGTCACCGCTGTCCCCAGCCAGGACCTGTGGCTTTGGGGAGATCCTAATCAGCGCCCCCACACTCTCGTTAATTAACAGAGGGACAATTAGCGGTGGAGGAAATTGTTCCTCTCCTCGTGCCGTTTCTGGTTTTTTTGGCTGGGTTTGTTTTTGTTTTCTGTTTTTTGTTCTCCTCGTGTGCAGGGTGCGAGGAATTCCTGGAGCCTCTGGGGCCGAATTCCCGAGCTCCAGCGAAGTTCCCCGTGTGGGATTTCCCTGGAGAGAGGAGCCGGCTCTGGAGCGGGGAAGGAGAAGCGGCCGCTCCGTGCCCGGGATGATCCCGGGATTGGGAACATCCTGGGGGGATGGGAACATCCCAGGGATCATCCCAAGGGATTGGGGACATCCCAGGGATCATTCCAGGGAATTGGGAACATCCCAGGGATCATTCCAGGGAATTGGGAACATCCCAGAGAGCATCCTGGGGATTGGGGACATCCCAGAGATCATCCAGGGGATCTGGGAACATCCCAGGGAACATCCTGACGGATTTGGAACATCCCAGGGAACATCCCGGGGGATCTGGGAACATCCTGGCGGATTTGGAACATCCCAGGGCTCATCCCAGGGGATTGGGGACATCCCAGAGAGCATCCAGGGAATTGGGAACATCCCAGGGCTCATCCCGGGGGATTTGGGAACATCCCAGGGCTCATCCCGGGTGATTTGGGAACATCCCAGGGCTCATCCCGGGGAATTGGGAACATCCCAGGGCTCATCCCGGGGGATTTGGGAACATCCTGGCGGATTTGGAACATCCCAGGGCTCATCCCGGTCCCCTCTGCAGAGCAGCGCTCGGTCCCGCAAATCCCGCGCGGGAAAGTTCGGGAAAGGCACCTCAGGTGACAGAGACCGGCAGGACCCTGGCAGGGTGACAGTGACATCACACAGGGACACGTGGGGACACAGAGGGACACGCAGGGGACACACACGGACACGCAGGGACACACAGGGACACACAGGGGACACAGAGGGACACGCAGGGACACGCAGGGACACAGAGGGACACAGAGGGACACAGAGGGGACACACAGGGACACGCAGGGACACACAGGGACACAGAGGGACACACAGGGACACACAGGGACACACAGCGACACACAGCGACATCCCCCACACCCCCCAGGTGGCCCCGCTGCCGCGGGCGGTCCCAGCCGTGTCCCCAAAGCCCAGAGCCACCCAGCGCTTCCCCGCAGAGCCGGAGGCAGAGCCGGGCTCCGGGGCCAGCCCGGGCCGGTCGGGGCGGTGGCAGTGTCACCTGCCGTGTCCCCACGCTCGCAGGGGGTCATTAGTGGCGGTGACAATCCCGGCAGCACGCGCCGGGCATTTCCATCCCGGGGAAGCTCGGGAGGGAGGAGGGAAGGACAGGGAAGGAGGGAGGGACAAACGGGGACGACGAATGGTGTAATTAAGGTGTCATTAAGAGGCGCCCAGGAGTCTCCCGGGGACCAGGGCGGGCGCAGCCGCTGCCACCCCGGCGGCTCCCGGGTGCCAAAGTCCCCCCGGGCACGGCCGGGAGGGCTCTGGGGACCTGCCCCGGGGGATGCGACATCATCAAGGACACAGGGACACCCCTCCCAAAGCCGGGCAGGATCTTCCTGTCCCGTCCCTGGGAGCGGTCACCCATCCCCAAAATCCACCCGCGCCGCGTGGTGGCTTTTCCTGTCCCTGGGAGCATCCCCGTGGTGCGGGTGACACAGGAACTGCCACCCTCCCCCAGGCCAAAACCCCAGCGTGAGGCCAAAAACCCCAGGGGGAGGCCAAAACCTCCGGGTTTGAAGATAAATCCCAGGTTTGAGAGCAAACCCCAGATTTAAAGACAAATCCCAGGTTTGAAAGCCAATCCCAGGTTTGAGAGCAAACCCCAAGTTTGAAGGCAAATCCCGAGTTTAAAGGCCAATCCCAGGTCTGAAGGAAAACCCCAGGTTTGAAGATAAATCCCAGGTTTGAAGATAAATCCCAGGTTTGAAGATAAATCCCAGGTTTGAGGATAAAGCCCAGGTTTGAGCCCAACCCCCCGTTCCTGCCCCCCCCGGGTTCCAGCTGCCCCGCAGGTGCTTTTCCCATTGAGCGCCCCCCGCCCCTCCCCGATTATTTTCGCTTCAGCGGGCGCTGAATGGGGCTGGAATTCCTTAATCCAGGAGGAGCCATCCCAGCGTAACCCAAGCCCGGCCGGGCACAAAGCCGGGCACAAAGCCGGGCCGGGCCGGGTTCGGGGGGTCCCGGGGGGGCCCCGAGGCCGCGGCTCCCTTGGAACGTCCCGGGCCGAGCTTTTGTCGCCTTTGCTCGGGGAAATGACACCTGGACGCGGCCGGGCTCGGCCGGGCTCCCGTTTCACCCCCTTTGTTCCCGTCCCGGGGATTTGGGTCCGGCTGCAGGTTGGGGGGGGTGTGAGCGAGGGGGGGTTGGGCTGGGTTTGGAACAGGAGTGACCCCGCAGTGGTGCCAGAACATTCCCCGGTGCTGCCAGAGCCCCCCAGGGTGTCCCTGTCACCCAGGGAGGGATGTCCCCTGTCCCCTGTCCCTGTGTCCTATCCCTGTCCCTGTCCTGCAGCTGCGGGAGGACCCAGTGCCCTCTTTCCATCTTTTCCATTTTTCCATCTTTTCCATCTTTTCCATCTTTTCCATTTTTCCATCTTTTCCATCTTTTCCATCTTTTCCATCTTTTCCATTTTTCCATCTTTTCCATCTTTCCCATCTTTCCCATCCTCTCCCCGTGAGTAATCGGGAGCGGCCGCTGCCGGCGCTGCCAGCGGGTCCGGGGCCACCCAGGGCCACCCTGGGCAGCAGCAGGAGGGTGAGGAGGAGGAGGGTGAGGAGGAGGAGGGTGAGGAGGAAGGATTCTCTCTTGTTCCAGCACTAGCTGCCCATGGAAAAAAAAATTCTCCATCCTTTTAACGCCTTTATTTTCAAACACTGCGAGGCCACAAAGGAGCAGCAGCTCCTGTAACCTGCAGGGACAGAGGGGACAGCGGGGACAGAGGGGACAGCAGGGACAGAGGGAACAGCGGGGACAGAGGGGAGAGCGGGGACAGCAGGGACAGAGGGGACAGCGGGGACAGCGGGGACAGCGGGGACAGAGGGGACAGCGGGGACAGAGGGGACAGCGGGGACGGCGGGGACAGCGGGGACAGAGGGGACAGCGGGGACAGCGGGGACAGAGGGGACAGCGGGGACAGCGGGGACAGCGGGGACAGCGGGGACAGAGGGGACAGCGGGGACAGCGGGGACAGCGGGGACAGCGGGGACAGGAGGGATTCCCGAGCCGGGGCAGGATCCTCGGCGCAGCCCCGGGGGCAGGGGGTGGAGCTTGGCTCGCGCCGGGGCCACCTCAGCTGCCAGGGCTTGGTCACCGAGTGCCACCGGCTCGGATGGGACCTGACGGGCCGGATTCCTGCCAGGACATCTCCCCTGGCAGCGCCCGAGATCAAAGGCGGTGGGACAGGGACGTGTGAGCCCGGCTCACGTGGGGCTGCGGCTGGGCCGGCCCCGAGCGCCTCCTGCCACGGTCCTGTCCCGGCTCTTGTCCCGGGTCTTGTCCCGGCTCCTGTCCCGGCTCCTGTCCCGGCTCCTGTCCCGGTTCCTGCCCCCGTTCCTGTCCCGGCTCCTGTCCCGGTTCCTGTCCCGGTTCCACCGGCATTCCAGGGCTGGGAATGCCGTGTCCCCTCTGATCCCGGCCCATATCCCGAACTCCGAACACACCCAGGCCCTGGGGGATGCCCCAGCAGGAGAATTGGGGTCCCAGCAGGAGAATTGGGGTCCCAGCAGGAGAATTGGGGTCCCAGCCCCGCTCTGGGGGGCGCGGGGTCGCTCCCGTCCTGTCCCCGCACTCGGCCCCGGCTCAGAGCGAAGGGACCCCGCTGCACCTGCGGGGTTGGGGCCACCCCAAAACCCGGTTCCTGCAGGATCTGCTCAGGTGCGGGGTCTCCCAATCCCAGCGGGAATTGTGCTTTGACCTGAGCCAGATTCCATCCTGGAGAAACAGGAGAGGGATCCGGGAGGGGGAGCCCAAAGTCTGGGGGAGGAGGGGAACCATTCCAGGGTGAGCCGCGATTCCTCCCGCTCCTGACCCGAAAGGAAGTGGTTTGGGGGTTCAGGAATTCCCTGGGCCCTCCTCCTCAGGGCTGAGGGTTTCCCCTGTGCCAAACCCTTTTATCCTTTCCCATTTTCTCTCTGAATCCCCGCCATCCCAAAGCCTCTCCAGATTTTACTCCAGAGCCTGCGGGACACTCTGGGATTGACCCTTCCCGTCTCCTTTTGGGATCTTTCCCGGCCGCGCTGCGTCTCCTCCCCGCTGCCAGGGCCCGCATTCCTCATTCCCGGGTCACCTGCTCCGGCAGGTGCCGCCTCCATCCCGGTTTCTCCCGGGAAAACACCCACAGGAGGCGGCGCCTGCCCCGGCCCGTCCCCTGCCCTGCCCCGGAGCCGGGAGAGGCCGGGCCGGGCCGGGCCGGGCCGGGCCGGGCCGGGCTGCGGCAGCGGATGCGGCTCCCGGGGCTCAGCCCGGCCTGCCCAGGATCTTTATCTCCCGCAGGGAGAGAGGAAGTGCGGGAGGTTGGCATCTGGAAATCGGGACCGGGATCATCCCACGCGGCCTCGCCTGCCAGGATCCTCCTCCCTGAATCCCGCGGGGTCTCTCCTGGAGCTGCCAGGAGCCCTCCTGGAATCCCGGAGTCACAAAATCCGGGCATGGTTTGGGTTGGAAGGACCTCAAATCCCATCCCATGGCGGGGACACCCCCTGATGTCCCGGGTGCTCCCAGTTCTGGCCTGGGACACTCCAGGGATCCAGGGACAGCCACAGCTGCTCTGGGAATTCCATCCCAGCTCCTCCCCAGCATCCCAGCCAAGAATTCCATCCCAAAATCCCATCCATCCCTGCCCTTTGCCAGTGGGAGCCATTCCCTGGGTCCTGTCCCTCCAGCCCTCATCCCCAGCCCCTCCCCAGCTCTCCTGGAGCCCCTGCAGGTCCTGGAAGGGGCTCTGAGCTCTCCTGGAGCCCCTGCAGGTCCTGGAAGGGGCTCTGAGCCCTCCTGGGTCCTTCCCTTCTCCAGGGGAACATTCCCAGCTCTCCACACCCAACCCCACCTTCCTCTGCCCCCGTGCCTGGAGACCCCAAAACCCTCCCAAAATGGAAATATCCCATCCCTGGGGACCCGACCCCCATTCCCTGAGAACCCCCGGACAATCCGGGCTGCCAGGGCCGGGGATTAACGCCAGAGCCGCTGTGGGGCCGGAGCGGAGCGGGGAGAGGGAGGGAGGGAGGGAAAGGGGGGAGGGAGGGAGGGAGGGAGGGAGGGAGGGAGGGAGGGAGGGAGGGAGGGAGGGAGGGAGGGAGGGAAAGGGGGAGAGCCCGGACTGAGCATTGCCGGCGTTGTCCAACTCGTCCCGAGGGACTCGGAGCGATGCCTCCGGTGGAGAGCTGGGATAATGAAACCAGGGATGCTGCAGAAATTTAATTTCGCTTAATTAAAAAAAAAAAAAAAAAAAAAAAAAAAAAAAAAAAAGGAAAAGCAAAGAAAAGCCGGCGAGAAGAAAGGATGGGGAAAGGATCGTCCCGGGAAAATTCCCCCGGGATTATTTGGGATGTGCTCCAGGCAGGGCTGGGTGGGCTGGGCCGAGTTCCCTCAGCTCGTCCCGGGGCTGGGAGAGGCTCCTGCAGAGGGGGATCAGGGGCACCGGGGGGTTCCATCCCCGGGGATTTGCGGGGTGCAGGAGGGGGGATCAGATCCCGGGGCCGAGGGGAAGGACCTCGGGATGGGGCTGGCAGGAGAACTGGGATGTGCCAAACTAAATCCGTGGGATGGGATGAATGAATGGGATGGGATAAATCCTGGGATATATCCAAGGCTCCCGGCAGGAATTCCTGCATCCCACTCGTGCCACAGCCGGGCCGGGCTCATGGACTCAGCAGGGCCCGGCCGTTCCGAGCTCCAGCAGCTCCCTCTATGGGCTGGGAGCACGGGCAGGGGACTCAGCCGTGGGGATTGCTGCTCCTCTCCCATGGCTTGGGATTCCTCCTCTCTGCTTTGGAATTCCTGTTCTCCCTTGGCTTGGAATTCCTGCTCTTCCTTGATTTGGGATTGTTCCTGTCCCCTGGTTTGGGATTGCTCTTCTCTCCTGGTTTAGGATTGTTCCTCTCCCCTGGTTTGAGATTCCTGCTCTCCCCTGGTTCAGAATTCCTGTTCTCCCCTGGTTTGGGATTGTTCCTCTCCCTGGTTTGGGATTGTTCCTCTCCCTTGGTTCGGAATTCCTGCTCTCCCATAGTTTGGGATTGTTCCTCTCCCCTGGTTTGGGATTGTTCCTCTCCCCTGGTTTGGGATTGTTCCTCTCCCCTGGTTTGGGATTCCTGCTCTCCCATAGTTTGGGATTGTTCCTCTCCCCTGGTTCAGAATTCCTGTTCTCCCCTGGTTTGGGATTCCTGCTTTCCCCTGGTTTGGGGTTTTTCTTCTCCCCTGCTTTGGGATTCCTGCTCCTTCCACCATCCCTGCCGTCCATCCCCATCCTTCTCTTCCCCTTGCAGGACAAACCCTGGCCCCAAATCCCATCTCTGAGCTCGGCACCTGTGTGCATTGAACCCCAAAAACCTCAGGCGGTGACGCCGCCCCCGAAGCCAAGGGCCATCCACGCTCCTGGAATTTCTCATCCACAACAACAACGCGTCACGGGAGCGGGAGCAGCGCCGGGAGGGGCGGCTCGGGCTGTGCCCGGGGCCCCGGGCCAGGGCGGGGCGGCTCCGGGGCCCGGCCCCGGTTTCCTGTTTGCGCTGCCCAGAGCGGCCCCGCATTCCCGGAGCATTCCCGGAGCATTCCCGGAGCATTCCCGGAGCATTCCCGGGGCCCTCCCGGGGCTGGCATCGGGAGCAGCGTCCCTGCATCCCATCAAAGGGACGCGGCCGCGGCGGCATCCCCGGTAATTGCGGGGTGTCCTGGCCCGGCCCGGCCCGGCCCGGCCCGGATTGTTGCGCTGGAGAGGAGCTGGGCAGGCCAAACACGGGGGAAGGGCTTCCCTGGGCTCCAGAAAACCGGGAATGCTTTGGGATGGGACAATCCTAAAGCTCTTCCACGGGCAGGGACAATTCCACCAGGCCTGGGACACTTCCCCTGCAGAGACCCCAGCAGGAAACTGTCCTAAACCGGTGTTCCCAAAAATTCCTCTGGAATTTCGGCTGTTCCACAGCTGGGGGTGCAGGGAAAGGGACAGGCAGCAGTGCCCGGTTCTGGATCCGGATCTGAGGGCTCTCCGTGGCTTTCCATGGATCTGGAAAGTGTTTTATGGATCTGGAAAGTGTTTTATGGATCCTCAAGTGTTTTATGGATCCCCAAGTGTTTTATCCCCTCCCTGAGAACTGGGACTGCTCCAGGTGCTCCCATTGGTCCCAATCCATGGATCAATTCCCCTCCTCCTCCTCCTCCTCTTCCTCCTCCCCAATATCCCTGGACAATTTTCCAGAGAGGAAAGTGCAATCAGTCAGTCTGCAGCGCTTGGAACAGCCCATCCCATCCTGCCCCATCCCATTTCTCTCTTTCCCGGGCCAGTCCCTCCCTGATCCCGGATTTTCCGTGCCACAGGTGTCCCGGGAATGCTGCAGCTCCTGGGACAGGGACTCCCGTCCCCGATTTCCTCCCTGTCACCCCCCGGGAGCTGCCAGGCAGGATTTGCTTTAGGGACACCGGGATCAATCGGGGCTTTGCTGGGATGGGAAGGGATTGCACAGCTCATCCCATTCCATGGGGAACGGCTTCCATGGGGCCCACGAGGGGCAAACCCGCCAGGATGGATCCCAAATGGAGAAACCCCAAATGGATAAACCCCAAATGGGTAAATCCTGCATGGAGAAATCCCGTGTGGATAAACCCCAAATGGAGAAATCCCAAATGGAGAAATCCCAAATGGATAAACCCCAAATGGAGAAATCCCAAATGGAGAAATCCCTAATGGATAAACCCCATGTGGATAAATCCTGCATGGATAAATCCTGCATGGATAAATCCCAAATGGGTAAATCCCAAATGGGTAAATCCCAAAAGGACAAATCCCAAATGGATAAATCCCAAATGGGTAAATCCCAAATGGATAAATCCCAAATAGATAAGCCCCATGTGGATAAATCCCAAGTGGATAAATCCCACATGGAGAAATTCCACATGGAGAAATTCCACACGGATAAACCCCACAAGGTTCAGTCCTGTGGGGCCGGGCACAGCTGGATTTGTTGGGAATGGGAATGGGGGCCGGGAATGGGAATGGGAATGGGATGGAATGGAATGGAATTGGGAATGGGAATGGAATGGGACTGGGAATGGGATTGGGAATGGGATTGGGAATGGGAATGGGGATGGGATTGGGATGGGATTGGGAATGGGAATGGGAATGAGATTGGGAATGGGAATGGAATGGGAATGGAAACGGGAATGGGGATGGGGATGGGGATGGGAATGGGAATGGGATGGGGATGGAGATGGGATTGGGAATAGGAATGGGATTGGGAATGGGATTGGGATTGGGATTGGGATTGGGACGTTCCCTGAGCCTGCCCCGGGAGCAGCTGGATCAGCGATCCCGGGATGTCACACCCGGCCCGGGGGTGTCACACCCTCCGTAACTCATCGGGAGGGCGGGGGCAGGAGCGGGGCTTGAGCAATCCCAGCTGGTTCCTTTTGGGAAGAGTTTCAGCATTTGGAAATTTCTGACTCTTTCGGAAAGAAAACAACAACAACAAACCCCCCTCCAAAAAAAATAAAAATCGTGTTGGCGTTTCCCAAAACCCCAGAGCTGGATAAACAGCAAAGGGCAAATCCCTGTCCCAGTGCCCAGCACAAACTGGGGCTGGCACAGGAATTTTTTGGCTTTATTCCAGCAAAGTCTGGCCCAAGCTCAGGGCTGGTCCCATAAATTTTCCTTTCTGGAATGATTTTTTCCCAAAAGTCAGATGGGTTGGAAAAATATTTTCTTTTCAGCTTCTTCTCAGCCATTCCTTTTTAATTTTTTTTTCTAAATTTTATTTTTGGCATTGGGATGTTCTCAAGGACAGCTCCAGAACTGCCTCGTTCCTGGTGGTTTTCCACAAGTTTTGGGCAATTCCTCAGGAGCTTTTTTCCCACCTGGAGATGAATTGTGCAGCCGAGGATTGAGAATTCCAGGAATTGCCTCCAGCAGCCGGGGAGAAACTCTGGGTGCGTTTTCCAACTCTGGGATCAGCAGATCCAGCGTGGGATGGAATCCTGGGATCAACATTTCGGGCAGACACGGAGCAGAATTCCCTCTGCTGAGGGATCTCCCCTCATTTTGGGAATGCCCAAAAAAAAAAAAATCCGATTTTTAACCCCCTGGATGAAGGAAGGGGTGGGGGAGGCCTGGGAGGGATCAGCAGGGCCAAGGATGGGGCTGGAATTCCCAGAGGAAAGGGAATTGTCCTGCAGAACCCCAAACCCTCCCGGTGTCCCCTGGGCTGGGACCGGCCCCACCCCGAGCTCGGGGTCAGGACGGAGCTGGGGCTGAGCAGGAAAAGCTTTTGGAGGAAAAGCAGGAGGAGCTGGGAGGCCGAGAGAGCCCAGGGCTGAGGGGATGAGCTCAGCCAGGCTGGAAAATCCCAAAATCCTGGGGCCTGTGCAGGGCTCATCCCTGCCCCGCCGGGAGGAGCGGGAACAGATCCCAAATCCCAAATCTCAAATCCCAAATCCCAAATCCCAAATCTCAAATCTCAAATCAAATCCCAAATCCCAAATCCCAAATCCCAAATCCCAAATCCCAAATTGGTTTCATCCCCATCCGCTGCTTCCAGGGGATGTGGGGGACATTGCACAGGGCCGGGTGTCACCGTCACAGTGTCACTGTCACGGTGTCACTGTCACAGTGTCACTGCCCAGGTGTCACTCTTACAGTGTCACTGTCAGTGTCACTGCCCACGTGTCACTGTCACAATGTCACTGTCACACTGTCGCTGTCACACTGTCGCTGTTACAGTGTCACTATCACGGTGTCACTGCCCAGGTGTCACTATCACAGTGTCCCTGTCACAGTGTCCCTGTCACAGTGTCCCTGCCCCGTGTCACTGCCCAGGTGTCACTATCACAGTGTCATTGCCCAGGTGTCACTATCACTGTGTCACTATCACAGTGTCACTGTCACAGTGTCCCTGCCCAGGTGTCACTATCACCGTGTCCCTGTCACAGTGTCCCTGCCCCATGTCCCTGCCCAGGTGTCACTGCCCAGGTGTCATTGCCCAGGTGTCACTATCACAGTGTCATTGCCCAGGTGTCACTATCACGGTGTCCCTGCCCCGTGTCCCTGCCCGTGTCCCTGCCCGTGTCCCTGCCCGTGTCCCCGCCACCCGCCCGAGCCGTGCTCAGCCAGTTCCTGACGCAATTCCCGATGGATCCGCGGCATTCCTGGGCTGGGAGTCACGGGGAGGCCTCTGGGACAGGCCCGGCCTGGCTGGGGCTGGGGCTGGGGGTGGGGTGGGGAGCAGCTCTGGGGTGGATCCACAACATCTCCTGCCCCTCCCCCTCCTCCTCATCCTCATCCTCATCCCAGGGAAAGGGAGCTGAGGGCTGGGCAAAGGGTGTTTGGAATGCAGAATCCTTGGGAAAAGCCAGAGGTTCCTGCTGGGCACATCTGGATGCGGATTTGGCTTCATCCAAGTCCCCTCCGAGTTGGGCAGGGGAAATCTGGAAATCTGGAAATGGGAAAATTGGGATGTCTGGAAATGGGGAAATCGGAAAATCTGGAAATGGGGAAATTGGGATACTTGGAAATGGAGAAATCTGGAAATGGGGAAATCAGGAAATCTGGAAATGGGGAGTTCTGGAAATCTGGAAATAGGGAAATCTGGAAATGGGAAAATCTGGAAATGGGAAAATTGGGATATCTGGAAATGGGAAAATTGGGATATCTGGAAATGGGAAAATTGGGAAATCTGGAAATGAAGAAATCGGGATATCTGGAGATGGGAAAATCTGGAAATGGGAAAATCTGGAGATGGGGAAATTTGGAAATGGGGAAATTTGGACACGGGGAAATTTGGACATGGGGAATCCTGTCGGGTTCATCCAACCCAATCCCAGAGGATTTGGGAGAGCAGCAGAGGCTCCCTGGGCTCGGATCCCAGAGCCTGGATCCCACCCCACGGAAACCGCCTCTGCCCAAGGAGCAAATCCAATCAATGTTGCCTTAATTAGGTACAAATTAACCTCCTTAATCAACCGTTAATCACAGCACCCTGCACGGGGATCCCAAACCACCCAAATTCCCGAAATCCCTGCCCGGGGGGGAGGGGCTGGGGATTCCCTCCGTGGGTTTCCCACCCCCAGCCCGAGCCGGAGCCTTCGGCTCCCCCCGGTGCCGCCGGAAAATTCCCGGGGAGGAGCCGGGCCCGGAGGGCTCCGGAGAACCGGATCCCACCTGGAAAAACCAGATCCCATCTCCGGAAAATCTGGTCCCCACAAAGCCGGAGCTGCCGCCCGTCTGGACCCCTTCAAAAAAAAAAAAAAAGAATGAATGGAATAAAATGGAATTAAATGAAACGCGAAGGGGGTTCCCTGGTGGCTGAGAAGGGCTGTGGGGAGTGACGGGCGCTGAAAACCCCTCCTGGATTGCCCAAAAATTCCTCCTGGATTGCCCAAAAACTCCTCCTGGATTGCCTAAAACCTCGTCCCGGGCCACCTGAAAAATTATTCTCGGGACTCCTGAAAAATTCCTCCTGAGCCACCTGAATTCCATTTAAATTCCATTTAAATTCCTTTTGAATTTTCTGTAAAATCTCTTTAAATTCTTTGTGAATTCCACGTAAATTCCCTGTGAATTCCTTTTAAAATCTCTTTCAATTCCCAGTAAATTCTCTGTAAATTCTCTGCAAATTCCCTGTGAACTCCCTGTACATTCCCTGCAAATTCCTTGTAAATTCCCAATAAATTCCCAGTAAATTCCCTGCAAAACCCCTGTAAATTCCCTTTGCAAATTCCCTTTAAATTCCCTGTGATTTCCCTCTGTAAATTCCCAGTGAATTCCCTTTAAATTCCCAATAAATTCCCAGTGAATTCCCTTTAAATTGGAGGATAATTGCCCGGAACGTCGGATGAGAAATCCCAATCCCAGATTCCAATCCCAGATCCCAATCCCATTTCCCAAATCGTTTCCGAACGGTGCCAGGTCAGGGAAAACCAGAAATTTCCCTGCTCTGCAGAGCTCAGGTTTTGGGGAGCTCCAAACCCAGATTTCCCTGGAAAATATTGGGGAAAATCACAATATTCCACCCCAGGGAGGATAAATTGTATTCTTGCTTCACAAAGGACCTCAAACTCCAAATTTCTCATGAAGATATTCGGGAAAGTCAGGATATTCTGCTCCAAGGGGGATAAATTCTATTCCTAGTGCAGAAATTACCTCCAAACCCGGGTTTTTCTGGAAAATATCAGGAAAAATCACAATATTCCACCCCAGGGAGGATGAATTCTATTCCTGCTTCACAAACGATCTCCAAACCCAGATTTCTCTGGAAAATATTGGGGGAAATCACAATATTCCACCCCAGGGAGGATAAATTCCGTTCCTGCATCCCAAAAGAGGGAGCTGGGAACAGCTCCGGGCTCGCGGGGTGAATCCAGCCCCGAATCCCGGGAATGTCGCGGCCCCGGGGACACCGGGCGGTGCCACAGGACCAGTCCCGGTGACATCAGCGCCGAGCCGGTCCTGCCACGTGTCCCCGCATTGCGACAGCGGGCACGCCCGGGCACGGGGGGTGGCGGGAGGGGACAGCCCGGGCCGGGAAAAATCCGGGATTCGATCCTGGAGCCGGGCAAAAAATCCGGGATTGGCTCCTGGAGCCGGGCAAAAAATCCGGGATTGGATCCTGGAGCCGGGCAAAAAATCCGGGATTCGCTCCTGGAGCCGGGCAAAAAATCCGGGATTCGATCCTGGAGCCGGGCAAAAAATCCGGGATTCGCTCCTGGAGCCGGGCAAAAAATCCGGGATTCGCTTCTGGAGCCGGGCAAAAATCCGGGATTCGATCCTGGAGCCGGGCAAAAAATCCGGGATTCGATCCTGGAGCCGGGCAAAAAAATCCGGGATTCGATCCTGGAGCCGGGCAAAAAATCCGGGATTCGATCCTGGAGCCGGGCAAAAAATCCGGGATTCGCCCAAAAACCGGGATCTGCTCCTGCAGCCCTCCCTAAAAACGAGGATTCGCCCAAAAACCGGGATTCGCTCCTGGAGCCCTCCCCAAAAACCGGGATTTGCCCAAAAACCGGGATTGGCTGCTGCAGCCCTTCCCAAATCCCGGCTTTACTCCGCGGGGTCACTCGAGTTCAGGAAAATCCCTCCCAAAGCCAGCCCGGGCCCGGGGTGTCCCCCGGGGCTCTTGGGGTGACTTTGGGTTTTTTTTTTTTTTTTTTTTTTTTTTTTTTTTTTTTCTCGGGTTGTGACGGAGAATTCACCGATTTCCCGGGAATTTTGCTCCTTTTCCCCAAAGCCCCGCACATCCCCCGGCCCCGCCCCCACTGAGGTCCCTTTGTGGCGGCCCCATCCCAATTATCCCGGGCCCAGGGGACACTCCCGGGGTCACCCGGGTCACCTGGCCCGGCCAGGTGAGGTTTCGGGGCCGCCTTTGATGCCGAGAGCCGGAATTCCAGCCCGGCTCTCCCGGGAGGTTTTCTCTCTTTAATTTTTTTTTTTTTTTAACCTTTCTTTGTTAATTATCAAATTATCTCGGGTCCTGCTGGGAGCAGGAGTGGGAAATCATTGTCACCCTCCAGGGCCACCATCCCTCGGTGCTCCATTTGGAGCAAAATTCCGAGTTTTCCATGGATTTATAACTTTTAAATCTATAATTTAAACCCTGCCAGGCACAGGATTTTGGGATTTTGGAGCCAGGATGGTTCTGGATGTTCCCAGCTCGGGATATTTTGGGATACTCAGCACACGCCGATCCCGATGTGGGAATCCCAGAGTGGGAATGGCTCGAGGAACATCCCGGGATCAGCACGTGAGGAAAGCTCTGGAGCTGGAAAATCCCGGAATCCCGGGAAAAGGAGGGAAGGATCGGCCCAGGCCCCCCGGGAAGGGGCAGGAACGGGACAGGGGAGCCCAAAATCCCCAAAAATGAGCCGGGATTTGTCCCAGCGCTCCCCGAGCCGCCCTCTGAGCGCCCTTTTCCAGCCGGGAATGCCGCGAGGAGCCCTCGGGAAAGATCCCGAGGTGTGAAATTCCCGAGCCGGGTATTTCCCTCCTCTTTCCCAATCCCTTGGCTCGGGGCTCCTTCTCCTTCCTCCTGCCCCAGCCGGGAACGGGCCGGGAGCGCGGGGAACGCGCAGAATTCCCGGTGCAGGCGGGATCGGGCCGGAATTCCCGGGGTCCGTGCGGAGAATCGCGGGAATTCTCAGGGAGAAGCGAAAAATCCTGAACCAGCCCCAAATCCCGGGAAAGGGAGAAGTGCCGGGGAGGGAGAATCCCGGGAATTCACCCGAGCCGTGCGAATCGGGAGTGGGGCTGGTTCTGATCCCACAGAGCGGGGGGAACCGAGCTGGGCCGGGCTGAGCCGAGCCGAGCCGGGCAGAACCGGGCCGGGCTGGGCTGGGGGGACAGAACCGGGCCGAGCTGGACTGGCAGGAGGCAAAATCGGACCGGGGGGAGCTGGACCGGGCTGAGCTGGGCCGGGCCGGGGGAAGGCAGAACCGGGCCGAGATGGACCGGGCTGAGCCGAGCCGAGCCGGGCAGAACCGGGCCGGGCTGGGCTGGGGGGGGCAGAACCGGGCCAGGGGGAGGCAGAACCGGGCCAGGGGGAGGCAGAACCGGGCCGAGCTGGACTGGGAGGAGGCAAAATCAGACAGGGGGGAGGCAGAACCGGGCCGAGCTGGGCCGGGCCGGGGGGGAGGTAGAACCGGGCCAAGCCAAGCCGGGCCAGGCCGGGCCGGGCCACGCCAGGGACATGCAGAGCTGAACTGGGGGGAGGCAGAATCGGGCCGAGTAAAGCCGAGCCAGGCCGGGAGTGGACGAACCGAGCTGGACCGGGCTGAACCGGGCCGAGCCGAACCGAGCCGGGCTGGGGGGAGGCAGAACCGCCTTTAATCCCGCAGCAGCAGCAGCAGCAGCGCTGAGTGTGCAGCCCCGGGACGGGCGCCTTTGATTCCCTTGGCAGCTTTGGGGTGGGAGGATTTCATCAGAAAACACGGGAGGCTCCAGTCCTGCCCTGGAACAGCCCCCGGACATTCTGGCCACGGCAGCAGCCAAGGGAGGCACCGCCTGCTCCCCGAGTTTCAAGGAAGCTCTCCCGGCCCGGGAGCTTTGCCCAGCTTGCAGAATCCTTGGCTCCAGCCGGATTCTCCATCCAGGCAGAGGCTCCGAGGTTCCTGCAGGTAAATTCTGCCTCCCTGCCCCCTCCTGGGATGCAGCAGGAGCCTGCACGTCCCGGGAAGCGCCGTCGCCACCCAGATTTCCAGGATGGAGCCTCAGCTCCACCACGAGGAGCGTTCCCAGGGACACAAACACGGGGAGAGACTTGGATCCAAGCCCTGGGGTGGATAAACACCAAAAAAAAAAAAAAAAAAGGGAATTTCTGCTCGGGTCGGATGGATAAACACACACACAAAAAAAGGGAATTTCTGCTCGGGTTGGATGGATAAGCACACACAAAAAATGGGAATTTATGCTCGGGTTGGATGGATAAGAACACAAAAAAAGGGAATTTCTGCTCGGGTCAGGGAGCTGGGGATGCACCAGGGAGGGATGCTCGGGAATTTCGCCTTTCCATAGGATTGGAATATCCCAGCTGGGATCACCAGGACAGATCCCTGCAGGAAAGGATCCAGGGAGGAAAAGCCCCGGCCCGTGTCCCACGAGGAGGGAGCTCCACGTGTCGGGATCCGGGCAAACCCTCCCCGCCCGTGCCTCGGGGTGACTCAGAATTCCCTCGGGAATCCTCGGGGAGCCAGGGACACCTGCAGGCTGCTCGGGGTGTCCCAAAAATTCCTGAGATCCCCTTTTCCACGGGAGAACCTTCCACGCTGGGCACCGACCCAGCCTCGGGATCCGGGAATTCCTGCACCTGGAGAAGATCCCGGGCAGAGCCAGGGGCTGCAGGGGGGCTGAGGGGTGGGAAATGTCCCGGGAAATATCCCGGGAAATATTCGGGAAATAACCCAGGAAATATTCGGGAAATATCCCGGGAAATATCCCGGCCCCCAGGAGAATAGGCCACGCCCCCCAGGAGAAAGGAGGCCCAGCCTGAAAATCCTGGGAATTTTAGCCCCAAACCCCGGGAATTTCAGCCCCAAAATCCTGTCCCTGTCCCTGTCCTGTCTCTGTCCCTGTCCCTGTCCCTGTCCCTGTCCCTGTCCCTGTGTCCCTGTCCCTGTGTCCCTGTGTCCCTGTGTCCCTGTGTCCCTGTCCCTGTCCCTGTGTCCCTGTCCCTGTCCCTGCCCACGTCCCTGACCTGGATTCCTGCTCTGCAATGTCACAATCCCGGGCCATCGCTGTTTACCGGGAGCCCCGGGTGCCACCCTGGGATGTGGCACAGGGGACACGTGGTGGTGGCCGAGCCTGGGGCCGGGCTCAGCCGCATCCCGAGGCCGCAGGGCGGGACGGCCCCGCCGGATTTAGGGAGCAGGAGTTAAAAACGGCGCCGCAGCGGGGCCGGAGAGCTCCAAACGCTGCCGCGGGCCCGGGCCGCGCTCCTGCCCCCGCCGGGAGCCGCGGGCGGCGCTGCCGGAAATATTCCCTGGGGGAGATCCAAACCCCCAAAGCCGCGGCCGGGACTCGCTCCAGGGCTCAGGGGTTTCATTCCCCAGAGCCGGCCCGGGCTGCAACTGCTGCTCCCGACCCGGAGCCTGCAAATCCCCTGGCCCTGTGCCTGTGTCCTTGTGTCCCTGTGTCCCTGTGTCCCTGTCCCTGTCCCTGTCCCTGTCCCTGTCCCTGTCCCTGTCCCTGTCCCTGTCCCTGTCTTGTCCCAGCCGCTCTCACGGCAGGGAAAGTGATCCTGCAAATCCCACATTTCCCACATTTCCCACAGATCCCACAGATCCCACAGGCCCCACAGACCCCACAGGCCCCACAGGCCCCACAGACCCCACAGATCCCACAGGCCCCACAGACCCCACAGGCCCCACAGATCCCACATTTCCCACATTTCCCACAGGCCCCACAGGCCCCACAGATCCCACATTTCCCACATTTCCCACAGACCCCACAGGCCCCACAGACCCCACAGGCCCCACAGGCCCCACAGGCCCCACAGACCCCACAGACCCCACAGGCCCCACAGGCCCCACAGGCCCCACAGGCCCCACAGACCCCACAGGCCCCACAGGCCCCACAGACCCCACAGGCCCCACAGGCCCCACAGGCCCCACAGACCCCACAGATCCCACAGGCCCCACAGGCCCCACAGGCCCCACAGGCCCCACAGGCCCCACAGACCCCACAGGCCCCACAGGCCCCACAGGCCCCACAGGCCCCACAGGCCCCACAGACCCCACAGGCCCCACAGGCCCCACAGGCCCCACAGACCCCACAGACCCCACAGGCCCCACAGGCCCCACAGACCCCACAGGCCCCACAGGCCCCACAGGCCCCACAGACCCCACAGGCCCCACAGGCCCCACAGATCCCACAGGCCCCACAGGCCCCACAGACCCCACAGACTCCACAGACCCCACAGACCCCACAGACCCCACAGACTCCACAGGATCCCAGAGTTTTTCTGTCCCTGCCAGGCCGATCCCCACAGAGCCACTACTGTAAATTACCTCATCTTAATTAAAAGTCCTAATTTGGAGCTGATCAGCAGAGTCCATTCAGCTCCCGGCTCAAATACGGGTTTAAACTGGGTTTAATTCCTTGGAATTCGGCACTCCCAGGGTGAATTAAACCCGACCACATCAAAGCGGGGTTAATTCCCAATAAACGCGTTTAATGTGGTTTAATTCCCCCCCGTTTCCAAGGGAACGCGGATCAAGTTCCCTGGATGTCCCCAGGGAGGGATTGAAACCCCCCCAGGAAATCCCAGCGGGAGCCGGCATCAGCTGGGACCGAGCCCGGGTTTAATTCTCTCTGTGGGATAAATCCGCGCTGTTCCCCGGGCGGGATCCAGGATCCCAGAGCCGCTCGGGATCAGCCAGGATCAGCCGGGATCAGCCGGGATCAGTCGGGATCGGCCGGGATCGGCAGGACAGGGATCCGGGAGCGTCCCAGAGGAGATCCTGGGATGCCACCTACAGGGATACAGGGATAACGCGGCTCAGCAGCGGGGCCGGCACATCCCGGGATTGTGGGACCGGGAATTCGGGACTGGGAACATCCCGGGAATACGGGACCGGGAATTCGGGACCGGGAATTCGGGACTGGGAACATCCCGGGATTGTGGGACCGGGAATTCGGGACTGGGAACATCCCGGGATGCGGGACCGGGAATTCGGGACTGGGAACATCCCGGGAATACGGGACCGGGAATCGGGACCGGGAATTCGGGACTGGGAACATCCCGGGATTGTGGGACCGGGAATTCGGGACTGGGAACATCCCGGGATGCGGGACCGGGAATTCGGGACCGGGAACATCCCGGGAATACGGGAAATACTGGGAACATCCCGGGAATCGGACCGGAATCGGGACCGGGAATTCGGGACTGGGAACATCCCGGGATGCGGGACCGGGAATTCGGGACCGGGAACATCCCGGGATTGTGGGGCCGGGTATATCCCGGGAATTCGGGACTGGGAACATCCCGGGATGCGGGACCGGGAATTCGGTCTTTCCAGAGGCTGGGAGGGATTTTGTGCCGCTCCGTCCTTACCCCAAACACAAATCCCGGCTCCATTCCCGGTAATTGCCTCCAATCCCATTCCCTTTCCCTTTCAGCAGCAATCCCAGGGGTGCCGGGGCGGCTCTGCCCTGCACAAGTCAGAAATTCCCGGGAGTTCTCCAGCTCCGGGCTGGATTCCAGCACACCGCCCCGAGCCTGCCCTGCCCCCATCCCACTGGATTCGGTGACCTTGGAGGCCTTTCCCAGCCCTAAGGATTCATGGATTGTGGATCCAGTGATTCCATAAATGCTCCCTGCACGGGCTCTGCACGGAGCAGGAGTTCCTTGGAATAAAACCAGAATTCCTGCCAGGAACCTCCCCCACCCCAGACAGGGAGCCAGGGGCTTCCCAAGGGTTGTGGATTCCTGGAAGTGTCCAGGGCCAGGCAAGACAGGGCTTGGAGCGACCTGGGATTGGGGAGGCAATCCCACAGACCCAAATCCCATAGATCCCAATCCCATAGATCCCAATCCCACAGATCCCAATCCCACAGATCCCAATCCCATGGATCCCAATCCCACAGACCCAAATCCCATAGATCCCAGCCCCATAGATCCCAATCCCATAGATCCCAATCCTATAGATCCCAGCCCCATGGATCCCAATCCCACAGATCCCAGTCCCATGGATCCCAATCCCACAGCCTGTCCGGTCGCCCTGAGCTGGCCCAGCCCCCGTGTCCATCAGCCCCCCGTGTCCATCAGTCCCCCGTGTCCAGCAGCCCCCGTGTCCATCAGTCCCCCGTGTCCAGCAGCCCCTCGTGTCCATCAGCCCCTCGTGTCCAGCAGCCCCTCGTGTCCATCAGCCCCTCGTGTCCATCAGCCCCTCGTGTCCAGCAGCCCCCGTGTCCACCCTGCCCGGGGAAACCCGTTCTGCTGCTCCTCATTCCAGCGGGATGAATCCCGCGGCTTTCCATGGCCTGGCCTTGCATCAGCAGCCGGGAATTCCTGCGGGGAGCAGCGAATCCATCCCCGGTGTCACCTGAGCCCGGTGTCACCTGAGCCCGAGCCAGCCCCGCAGCGGGGCGGGAGCGGGAGGGGAATGGAGGCGCTGGAATTTGGGCTGGAATTGCTCTGCTGAGCACCGGGAACCCCAGAAACTGCAGCTCTGAGCCTGGAAATGACCCGGAGGGGGTTGGGTCCCCCCCCAGTCCCTGTTTTGGGGTCTCTCCTGCGCCCCGGCAGCGCCTGGCCCGGCTCGGAGCGTTCCGGACCCGCCGCATTCCAGAGGTGCCCTGTGAAGTGGGAATGCCCCGGGCCAGGCCGCTCCTCCATCCCGGAGCTGTGCGCTGGGAGAGCGTTGGAAGAACAGGTCGGGGAAGAACCGGGACGGGGTTGGGAAAGAGGGGAGGGGACAGGGGGGGACCTGGGGGTGTCACCTCGGCTCCGCAGTGTCACCTCGGCAGCGCTGGGATAATCCCGGCGGCTCGGGAGCCTTCCCCGCACCGGGAATTTTGTCATTCCCGGGTGGTCATTCCCGGGTGGTCATTCCCGGGTTGTCATTCCCGGGTGGTCATTCCCGGGTGGTCATTCCCGACACCTCCGCTCCACAGGGACTCCGGGAAGGTCACGGGAGGTTTTGCAGCCGGTGCTGCTCGGAGCTGAATTCCCAAAGAGCCGAACCTGCCGCGACTTCCTGGCCCAGAGCGGAGCTCCAGGAGCTCCCCTGTCCCAGCTGGGGGCCTGGGAAGAGCCAGGGAGCAGCAGGATTCCCGGATTCCTGGATTCCCAGATTCCCGGATTCTCAGATTCCAGATTCCAGAAATCCCGAAATCCCGAAATTCCGAAATCCCGAAATCCCGAAATCCTGAATTCCCGAATTCCCGAATTTCCAGATTCCCAGATTCCCGAATTCCCACATTCCCCGTATTCCCGTATTTCCCGGATTCTCAGATTCTTGGATTCCTGTATTCCCTGATTCTCAGATTCCCACATTACCGAAATCCTGAATTCCCAGGTTCCCAGGTTCCCAGATTCCCAGATTCTCAGATTCCCGAATTTCCAGATTCCCCGTATTCCCGTATTTCCAAATTCCCTGATTCTCAGATTCCTAGATTCCCAGATTCCCGAAATCCTGAATTCCCGGGTTCCCAGATTCCCAGATTCTCGGATTCCCGGATTTCCAGATTCCCGTATTCCCGTATTCCCCGTATTCCCGTATTTCCCGAATTCCCGAGTTCCCGAGTTCCCAGATTCCCGGATTTTCAGATTCCCAAATTCCCAGACTCCCAGATTCCCAGATTCCCGATTGCCCTTTGGCCGGGCAGCAAACACAGAGCCGGATGAAACCGCGGCGGGAGCTTTTCCATGAGCTCAGCCTGGATCAGCGCGGGGTGAGCTCATCCCGGGGACTCCAACGCCCCAAAATCCTGGAACCACCGCGCGGATCCGAGCCTGGAGCCCGTCCCGAGCCAGCCCCGCCCCGTCCCGAGCCAGCCCCGCCCCGGGCAGGGCCAGCTCCCGGTCCGGGCAGGGCCAGCTCCCGGTCCCGGGCAGGGCCAGCTCCCGGTCCGGGCTGGGACAGCTCCCGGTCCCGGGCAGGGCCAGCTCCCGGTCCCGGGCAGGGCCAGCTCCCGGTCCGGGCAGGGCCAGCTCCCGGTCCGGGCAGGGCCAGCTCCCGGTCCCGGGCAGGGCCAGCTCCCGGTCCCGGGCTGGGACATATCCCGGTCCCGGGCAGGGACAGCTCCCGGTCCCGGGCAGGGACAGCTCCCGGTCCGGGCAGGGCCAGCTCCCGGTCCCGGGCTGGGACATATCCCGGTCCCGGGCAGGTCCAGCTCCCCATCCCGGGCTGGGATCGCTGCTCCGAGCCGAGGCCTCCCCGGGGGTGTCTCGGTGCCCAGGAGGAAGGAAGCGGAGGGGGATAAATCACCTCTTATCGGGATGTGCATCTGCGCAGGGATCCGCGCCCGCAGCTTTTCCTGCCAGCTCCGCGCTGGGGAGGCGGGCACGGCCCGGCCCGTGCAGGGAGCGCAATTAGCGCCGCCTGTTAATGAGGGTTCAACCCGCAGCCGCCAGGGAATTGGCCCCGGCTCCTCTCCCCATGGAATTGTTTGCTCAGGCATCATCCTGCTCCCAGCCGGGCCACCTACGGAGCGCTCCCGTTCTCCAGCGGGAGGAAAACACAGCTCCAGACTCCCGGAGCCCTTATCGCATCCCGGAGCCCTTATCGCATCCCGGAGCCCTTATCGCATCCCGGAGCCCTTATCGCATCCCCGAGCCCTTATCGCATCCCCGAGCCCTTATCACATCCCATCCCGCAGTCTGGGAGCGCCCCTTCCCCAAGGATCTCCCCCCAGCCCCCGCCACTCCTCACTGGGGGATCCTGGAAAACGTCCCCAGCTCAGGCCGGGCTCTGGTGCCCTCCCAGGTCCCTTTCCCGGCTGCCAGGCTGGGAAAAGCCGGCCCAGAGCAGGGAATAAACATTTCCCAGCCCTGGCACTGCCACCTGCGCTGTCCCTGGCTCTGTCACCTCGCCCTGGTGGCGCTTTTGGCTCGCCAGGGTCCCTTGGAATTCTGTGGATGCCAGGCTGGAAAAACCCTGCCAGGGCTCTGCGGGAGGGGCGGAATTCCTGGTGGGCTCCATCCTCTCCTCTGGGCCAACAACAGCTCCCAAAATTCCGTGGGAGTTTCCCAGGGTTCCGTTCCTCCCCCTCTGCCGCCCTTGCTGCGCATCCCAAGGAGGAATCCCAGGGATGGAGGCCCGGGGAGCGCTGGAGGGTGGAGAGGGGAGTGTTGGGGTCTCGGGAGGAGCCGGGACGGGGCAGGATCCAGGATTCATCCCTGTCCTGCTCCTCAGCCCCGCCGGGGACCAAAGGATCTTTTCCAAAGCTCATCCCGAGTTCCTGCTCCCCAGGCCCGATCATCCCGGGATATTCCCTGGCTGGGGGCTGAATTTGGGAAGGTGTTTCCTGCCCTCCCCGGGATGAGGAGGAGTTCAAAGCCCTCCTTTGTTTGTGGGGCCCTGGGCTGGGATTGGGATTCGCGGCTCCAGCGCTCGGGAACATTCCCTGGCCCTGGAAATGCTGCTCCGGGCCTCAGTTTCCCCTCTGGAAGGAGGATCTGTGGGGCTGGAGCATCCCGGAGGTTTCTTTGGGAGCTGTTCCCATCCCAGGGCTCATTCCCGGCTTTCAACACTGCCATTCCATGATTTTATGGTGCGTGCCCCCCTGCCGGGCTCAGGATGTGCCCAGAGCTCCAGTCTTGGAGGAAACTCTGAAATAATCCCACCAGAGCGATTTTTTCCTGTCTCAGGAGCTCCCCGACCCAAACACACCCCAGGACCCCCGAAGGAGAAGGGACTCCCCTGATTTCCTGAAGGGAAATTTCCAGAGGAATGGTTTGACCGCAGCAATCCAAGAAAAACGCCCTGAACACCCCAAACTCCGGGATTGCTCCCCTGCCCCGGCCGAGAATTCCCGTCCTCCCCAGCCCGGGCTCTTCCCCGTTCATTCCATGAAATTTCCCGGAGCAAAATCCTTATCGGAATTTTCCCGGCGGTTCCCAGGATTCCCCGCCGGGAACGGAGACACTGAAGCTGCTCCGGGGTTTTGGGAGCCCCAACCTCGCTCCCGAAAGGATCCCCCTGAGCCTGGATGCGATCCCAGAGAGGATCCCAGCCCAGAGGGATTTATCGGGATTTGTCGGGATTTATCGAGACCCCACCCGATGTCAAATTGGGTCAGGAACTTTTCCAAGAGGTGAATCCTGGAGCCTCCTGCTGCTGTGGGAAAAGCTGGAGCGATTTTCCAGCGAGGAAAATCCCGGCTGGAGCTTCCCCCGCAGCGACCTGAGGAGCGTGGAAAACAGGGAGATCTGGACAAGGAAAACAAAACAAAACAAAACAAAACAAAAAGCTGCTCCCAAATCGCCCCGAGAGGCCGCGCAGGGAAGAATCCCGGAGTCTGGAAAGGGTTAATCCCATCCAGGTGAGTCCTTTCCAAGCCGAGCTCATCCCCATCCCGACCGCAGCCTCCAAATCCTGCCGGAAAAGCTCCGCGCGCTGCAAAGTCAGACTTGTTCCCGAGGAGCGGCGTGCCCGGAGCGGCTCCAGTGTCACCTGTCAGCGCCGGGGACGCCTGCAGGGATTTGGGATCGAGTTACGGGACAGGAACCGCCGCTGGAATTGGCCGCAGCTCCCGGCCCGCCGCATTCCAGCTCCAAAAGGCGCCGGGCTTTGATGTCCCGCTCCGTCTGCGCCGCACGGAGCCCCGGGAGGGGCCGCAGCTCCCAGTTCCCTGCGCAGCCTCCTCCCAGCGCCGGGAATCAAAGGCGAGCGGGGGGCGGGCACGGCGGGATGAAAGCGCAGCCGGAGCCTGGCACGGGCCGCGATCCCACAAGGAGCCGGTGCCGGGCTCCTCTCGGGCAGGGAAGGCTCCAGGAGCCCGGCCCGGCTGCGAGAAGGGAATGGGAATGAGCCTGGAGATGTTTCTCCGCTGCCCGGCTTTGAAGGGCGGCCAGGGCGGCTGGAAAACAGCGCGTCCATGGCTTGGGAATGGCTGCGGAGCATCCCCGGCTCCACCGGGACGGGCTCCGGGGAAAATTGGGCTCCCGGGAGCCGGGGATGGCTCCGGGCAGGAACCTCCATCCCAAAAAGGGCAAATGCGGGTCAGGGCTCGGCGCCCGGGGCTGTTCCAGGGATGCTCCAGATGCCGGGAACAGCTGGAGCGCTGCGATGGGGCTGGGTGGGATTTCCTGCAGCGCCCCGGGCAAACCCATTGGCCCCTTTTGTGCTCTGTTCGCTCCGTTCCCTCATCCCGGGCTCCATCCTGGGTTCTCTGGGATCATCCCTCCCTTCGCAGCGTCCCGCTCTCGTTCCTCAGCTCAGATTTCCGCAGAATTCCCGATTCCTGCCGCTGCTGAGGCGGAGAGTTCCCGTTCCCAGCGCTTGGGGGCTGCAGGGGGAGGGGGGAAGGCGCCGGGATTTGGGATCCAGCGCGGAGGGGCCCTGGGCTCGTTCCAAGCCCCGAGGCTGCCGCTGCCTGCAGAGGGAGCGGGCACGGGGAGCGCAGCCAGCCCCGGATTCCTTGGAATTCTGCCGCGGCATCCCGGGTGACGCCGCTCGCGCGCTGGGTGGCGCAGCCCCCGAAGCCCCCCGAGGGGCAGGAGGTGCCGCTGCTCCCCCCCCGCCCCAAATCCCGGGATTTGGGGTCATGGAGTCCAGATTTGCACGGCCTGACTGGGGCTGGGATGGATCCTGTGGGACAGGGATTGGGATGGATCCTTAAACAGGGATTGGGATGGATCCTGCAGGAGTCGGATTGGGATGGATCCTGCAGGACTGGGATCCATCCATCCGTCATCCATCCATCCATCCATCCTCTCCTCCAGGAGGGAATGGGAGCGGCACAGCTGATCCTGCAGCCTGTGCTGGACGGGAACACGGGTAGGGAGCGTTTATCCCGGAAAATCGGAGCTCCAAATTTCGGGATCAGCTCCTGCGGCTGAGAAAAACGTGGATTGGGAAAGTGCAGTGGGAATCTGGGGGGTGTCGCGGCTGGAAACCGGGATCAAACCCACCCAGGCACCTCCCCTTCCCCTCCAGCCGGGAATTCCTCCCTTCCCTCCCCCGCGAGCGCTTGGGATCCAAACTCTGGGAGCTGTGGGGAAGGAAAAGCTCTGCAGGCAGCGGAGCAGAGTCCCTGGAGCTCCCTGTGCCACTGTCCCTGTCCCTGTGTCCCTGTCCTGTCCCTGTCCCTGTCCCTGTCCCTGTCCTGTCCCAGCCCAGCCCAGCCCAGCCCGGCTCCGCGGGCCCAGCCCAGCGGGAATTGCGGTTTCCCTCTGGTTTTGGAGCCGGGATGAGCAGCAGGAGGATAAAAGGCTTTTCCTGCCCGGCTAAATTTAAGCCCGAGCCCCTTTCATGTGCCGGGGCCATAACTGGAAACAGCTGGGCCGGGAATTCTGCTCCAGAGGCGGCTCCCGGAGCCAGGGATGGGATGCAGGGATACAGGGATACAGGGATACAGGGATACAGGGATACAGGGATACAGGGATACAGGGATACAGGGATGGGATACAGGGATACAGGGATACAGGGATACAGGGATACAGGGATACAGGGATACAGGGATACAGGGATACAGGGGGGATACAGGGATACAGGGATACAGGGATGGGATACAGGGATACAGGGATACTGGGATGGGATACTGGGATACAGGGATGGGATGGGATGGGATACAGGGATGGGATACAAGGATGGGATGGGATACAGGGATGGGATGGGATACAGGGATACAGGGATACAGGGATACAGGGATACAGGGATACAGGGATACAGGGATACAGGGATGGGATACAGGGATACAGGGATACAGGGATACAGCGATGGGATGGGCCAGCCCCGCCCCTCCCGGCCCCCGCGTAGCCGGGATTTGCCGCTGCCCGAGCCCGGCACCTTCCCCGGCTCGTCCTGCGGGGGCTGCGGGCCCGGAACAGCGAGAGGAAGGGACGCCAAAAATATCCCATAATTACAGAGGGACAGCGGCAGCTCCGGGCTCTGCTCCTCAGGAACGGGCAGGGAGGAACATTCGGGAACAATCCTCGATGCCCTGAGCCCAAAATCCCTGGAGTGGCTGCGGGGTGTCAGGAAAAAGAGGGAGCTCTGTGAGACCCTGGGCAGCCAAACCCCCTGGGATGTCCTGGCATGTTCTGGGATATTCTGGGATGTTTTGTCCTGGCCTAGGATGTGCTTTTTTAGTGGAAAAAACTCAGCCTGAGGCCTTTTTTCTCTACAAATTCCCATTCCTTCCTTCTCCTGCTGGGATGGAGCCCGGGAGCCACAGCAGTGATTCCCATTTTTAGTTTGGGATGGGGATCCACGCAGGATCCATCCATGGACCCAGCCATGAATCCATCCATGATCCATCCAGGATCCATCCATGATCCATCCATGATCCATCCAGGATCCATCCATGACCCATCCATGGATCCAGCCATGGACCCAGCCATGAGTCCAGCCATGATCCATCCATGGATCCAACCATGAATCCAGCCATGAATCCATCCAGGATCCCTCCATCCCTCCATCCCTCCATCCCTCCATCCCTCCCCCTCGCAGTGACTCACAGGGATGAGCAGCTCCCGGTGAATCACCAGGAAAACTTCCTGCTCCAGCCGGATCCGCGGGGAGAGCTGCCCTGAGAGCCCCCGAGCCCAGCCCGGGCCCTGCTCTGCCCGGACAGGAGGGGCTGGTGGGGTCTGTGCACAGGAGCCTTTCCATGGAATCCATGGAATGGTTATTGGGATATGGGGGATCCTGCTTGGGATCACCTGTCCCTGCTCCTTTTGGGAACCTCCTCACTGGCAGAGCAGGAGACACAAAACAATGGAAAAAACAGAACAGGAATTCCTGGAATTGCCGCTCTCCCCACGCCCCAAATTCCCTCTCTTTTAGCCCAGAATGAGGGATTCATTCCCTCCCGGCGCTCGCTGCCCTTGCCCGGGGGAGCAGCACCCTCTGCTGCCCTTCCCGGGAATCCCGGCCCCGCCGCGAGCCCTCGCCAAGGCTTTTCCCTCCCTGACGGTTCCCGTGAGGAACTCGCTGCAATCCCCAAAATCGCGGCTTTGCCGGGATCCCGCTCCTTCCTCGGCTGCGGCTCCAGAGGAGGGGGAAATTTCCTGCTCCCAGTCCCGGCTGTGCCAGAACTGGGAGAACTGGGAAGAGCAGGCGGTGAGGAGGGGCTGGAATGGGAATTCCATGGAAAACGCGGATGTTCCATCCCTGAAGTGCCCGAGGCCGCGGTTTGGGGCACCCTGGGCTGGGATTTCAGATCCCTGCACCCCAAATTCAGGGAGGTGTCGGGTCCTGCCCGGCAGCTCTGGGGGCAGGAAAGCCACAGGAGCTTTGGCACCCGCGGTTTCCTGGGGATGTTTTCTTTTCCCTCTCTCGGCTCCCGTTGGGGTTTTTTTTTTTTTTTTTTTTTTTTTTTTTTTTTTTTTTTTTTTTTTTTTTTGGTTTTTTTGGTTTTTTTTCCTGCTGCACCTCTGGTGGTTTTGGGGCCGCGTGGGCCGGGCTGGGGAGGGCAGGAAAGGCTGAGATAATGACAGGGGATGATCCCAGGAATAGAGCAGCTCCTTCCAGGGCCGGGAGCTGCGTGGGGAGGCTCCAGCTCAGAGTCAGGAACCCTCAGGAACACTCGGGGACACGCGGGGACACTCAGAAACACTCGGGGACACTCAGAAACACGCGGGGACAATCAAAAACACCCGGGGACACTCAGGAACACTCGGGGACACGCGGGGACACTCAGAAACACTCGGGGACAATCAGAAACACTCGGGGACACTCAGGAACTCTCGGGGACAATCAGAAACACTCGGGGACACTCGGGGACACTCAGAAACACTTGGGGACATTCAGAAACACTCGGGGAGACTCAGAAACACTCGAGGACACTCGGGGACAATCAGAAACACTCGAGGACACTCGGGGACACTCAGAAACACTCGGGGACAATCAGAAACACTCGGGGACACTCGGGCCCAGCCCCTGTTCCCACCCCATCCTGTCCCCTGAAAGGGAAAAGCCAGCAGGAATTCCAGGGGGAGGAGGATCAGCAAGCACAGAGCAGCTCCTGGAAATTTAAGGAATTTTCCTTCCTTCAGCAGCTTTCCCTCAGCTTGGGGAAAATTCTTCTTGTCACAGTGACAGTCTCAGGTGCCAGAGGTTTGGGATGGATACCAGGGACAAATTCCTTCGTGGAAAACTCTTTGTCATTCCTGTAACAGCTCCAGGTTGTGCCGGGGGAGGTTTGGGATGGAGAGCAGAGAAAAATTCCCTGTTGGAAAGGGTTTAAAGCCCTGCAGGTGTCCCGAGCAGGATGTTTGGGGGAACACTCAAGGCCGAGGCTGCTCCAGCCCCAACCCCAAATGCCCAGGCTGGGCTGGGCTCAGGGAAGCAAAGGCCACGGCTGGAGGGGGAACATGCTTTTATTGAGGGGGGGGACAGGAGCAGCGACTGCCAGCAGGGTGGGAACAGGGAGCAGGGAATGGGGACCCCCTCCCTGGGCTGCCCTGCCCCCTGGGACACTCCTGGGACATCCCTGGGACGTCCCTGGGACACCCTCCTGGGACACTCCTGGGAATCCCTGCAGCTGCAGCCAGCAATGCCCACCCCGAGCACTGGGGGTTCCAGGATGCAGGGGGGGAAGCAGAGGAGCAGGAGGGAACTTTTCCAGTCAGGATGGGGCAGTGGGGAATGGGAACGGCTCCAACCTGCCCAGGAGGGCTCCAGCTCCCAGCCTGGCCCGGGAGGAACGGCTGGGATGGAGGAGATCAGTGCTGGGATCACTGGAATCAGTGCTGGGATCACTGGAATCAGAACTGGGATGGAAGAAATCAGTGCTGAGATCACTGAAATCAAAACTGGGATTGAGGAAATCAGAACTGGGATCACTGAAACCAGAACTGGGATTGAGGAACTCAGAGCTGGGATCACTGAAATCAGCACTGGGATCACTGAAATCAGCCCTGGGATGCCACCAGCCCCTTCCCAGGGCTGTCCCCTCTGTCAGTGACACTGGAGCCACCCAGGGCTGGTGACACAAGGACAGTGGTTTTAGTGGGAGGCCATTCCAGGATATCTCTGCTGATGGGAGGGAGGAATCAAAGCTTTTTTTTTTTTTTTTTATCTTTCAGGGAATCCATCCCTCCCTGGGCACAGCAGCCCAAGAGCTCCTGGGATTGGTGCTGGGAGTTCCTGGGGCTCTTTGGGAAAGGCCAAAGTTTGGATTCCTTCAGCTTGGAGGGGAAAGAAAACCAAAAAACTCCACTAAAAAGGGACCTGCAACTGCAGGAAAAGCTGCTCTGGGAAAAACATCTCCAGGGGAACACACTCAGCAGGTTGTTTATGTACAGGAACTCAGCAATTCCACGGGATACACAGGGGGAAAAAGGGGAGTTCAAATGCAGAGGTGCCTCCAGCAGGGCTGAGCTGGCTCCAGGAGGGGTGACAGGAACACCCAGGGACTGCCCCAGGTGCAATTCAGGCTGTGCAGGAGGAACTGAGTGAAGATGTGCTGGGAAAAGGGGGGATGATCCCACTAAAGCTGTTTCAGACACGGGATGGGAGCAGCCCCAGTGAGGCAGGCTCAGCAGGGACAGAGGGACAGCAGGGACAGAGGGACAGCAGGGACAGAGGGACAGGCCCAGCACTCAGAGTCCCCCCAGCCCCCTGGGGCTCCACCAGCTGCAGTCCTGGCGGCCTCACTGAGGCCGAAACACGCGAGTTCCTCAGAACTGGGGGGACACGGGGCCAGGCCAGGCCAGGGGGGGACACCTGGCACCTGGGACCTGCCCTGGGGACACTGCAGCACGACACGGGGCTCCTCCAGTGGGGACACTGCTGGGGACACCTAGGTGCCCTTGGGAGGGGTCCACTTGAGGCAGCTGGGGTCCATGGTCTTGTTGCTGTTGGACCTCTTGGCCTCCTTGGCGATCCACTCGTCAATGAGGTCCTGGGGAGAGCAGGGGGGGTGAGAGATGGGGGGGTGAGAGATGGGGGGCACTGAGAGCTGGGGGATCACCCCTGGGGCAGGGGCACAAAGGGCAGGGTGGGGCAGGTGTGGGTGGGCCAGAGGGACAGCAAAATAACAGCAAAACTACAGCAAAACTACAGGAGAGAAACAGCAAAACTACAGCAAAACTACAGCAAAACTACAGGAGAGAAACAGGAAAACCAAAGCAAAACCAACCAAAATGCCACCAAAGGAAGAGCAAAAACCCACCCACCCCCCAGGCTCACCTGTCTCTTGAGGACCAGGTGTTTGCCCTTCCAGTACTTGAGCATCTGCAGGGCCTGCAGGGTGCTCACGATGTCCACGGGGTTCACGGCGGTCTCCTGGCTGATCTCTGCACAGAGCCGGGCTCAGAGCCTGCCCCGGGCCCAAAACTGCCCCTGGGACCCCCCAAAACTGCCCCTGGGACCCCAAAACTGCCCCTGGGACCCCCCAAAACTGCCCCTGGGACCCCCCAAAACTGCCCCAGAGCCCCAGAACAGCCCCAGAGACCCGCTGGGACTCCCCAAAACAGCCCCTGGGATCCCCAAAACAGCCCCAGAGCCCCAAAACAGCCCCTGGGATCCCCAAAAGAGCCCCAGAGCCCCAGAACAGCCCCACATATTCTATATAACATCCCATTCCATGTTGTTGGGATGTTGCCAGCCCCCCACACCTTTGATGGAGATCTCCTTGCCCTGGAAGTTGTGCAGGTACCGCAGCAGAACCTCCTTCCAGTAGCTCCTGTAGCTGATCAGCCCCAGGTCCGACAGGGGGCGCTCGGGGGAACCAACCTTTTCTTCTACTTTAGACAGCAAATAACCTAAAAAGTAAAAAAAAAAAAAAAAAAATTATTTAATTTTAAAAATTCTGAAAATATCTTAAGACTATTTAAACTGCCCAGGATTGAAGCTGCTCCAGCAGCAGCAGAGCCAGGTGAGATTTCCTGCTGGAACTGGAGGAATTTTTTTCCCTGGAATTTTTCTCCCCCCTCTCTCTCCCCCCACACTCACTGAAGTCAATGAGCATTTTGCCATAGCCTTGTCTCATGTACTGGGGCATGGTCAGGATGCAGGACACGTTGTAGTTGAGGAAGGAATTCTTCTCCTGGCAACAAGAGCAGAGAGGGCACAAGTCAGAATTTTTATTCTTTTAATTGTTTTATTTAAAGAAAAAAAAAATTTTTAAAAAAATTAATGGTGATAAATATTTATTTTCATGTATTTTTCTCTATATTCCTTATATATTCTACATTCCTTATATTATATTCTTATAATATTCTTATATTCATATTATATTCTTATATATTCTATATTCCTTATATTATATTCTTATTATATTCTTATATTCATATTATATTCTTATATATTCTATATTCCTTATATTATATTCTTATAATATTCTTATATTCATATTATATTCTTATATATTCTATATTCCTTATATCATATTCTTATTATATTCTTATTATATTCTTATTATACTGTTATATATTATATATTCCTTATACCATATTCTTATTATATTCTTATATTCTTATTATATTCTTATATATTCTATATTCCTTATATCATATTCTTATTATATTCTTATATTCTTATTATATTCTTATATATTCCATATTCCTTATATCATATTCTTATTATATTCTTATATTCTTATTCTTATTATATTCTTATATATTCTACATTCCTTATATTCTACATTCCAGTTTTTTTTTAGGGAGGGGAGGGAGGGAATTTTGGCACTGACCTTGGAGAAATACCCGATCAGGTGGCAGCCAGTGTTGTCAGCCTCTGTCATGACATAGAACAGGAAGGGCTCCACGTCATAATAAAGAGTTTTGTGGTCCAGGAAAAGCTTTGCCAGCAGACACAGGTTCTGACAGTAAATCTGGGCACAAAAAAAACAAAAAAGAAAAAAAGAAAAAAAAAGAGATGCAGGTGTTTATTCCAGTGATATACCCCAAATGTGGGCAAAACCACCCAGGAAAGGACAACAAAAAAATTCAGAATTATCTGAGAAATGAAGGGGAACAGAGGAGCTGGGCCAGGAAACAATTCCATGGGTGATGGGGATGGCTCTCAGGGCCCCCCCAGCCCCTCACCTTGTTTTTCTTGCCATCCACCTCGAAGACAGAGATGGAGCCCTTGCGGTAGATCTCGTCCCCCGGCGGGTGCTTCCACACACACTTGGCCTGTGGCAGGGACACAGAGGGGGCTGGGGACAGCAGGGCTGGGGACAGCCAGGGCAGCCTGGCCCCCAGAGCCCCCCCCCAGAGCCCCCCAGGCACCGTGTCACAACTGTTCATGTGCAGGGCTGGGCCTGGCTGGGCACCAGGGACACAGCAGCATTCCCATGGGAATGAGCCCAGGGACACAGCAGCATTCCCATGGGAATGAGCCCAGGGAAGGAGCAGGATTCCCATGGGAATGAGCCCAGGGAAGGAGCAGGATTCCCATGGGAATGAGCCCAGGGAAGGAGCAGCATTCCCATGGGAATGAGCCCAGGGACAGAGCAGCATTCCCAGTGGGATTAAACCCATGGAAAGAGCAGCATTCCCATGGGAATGAACTAATGGAAAGAGCAGAATTCCCAATGGGAATTAACCCCACCCCAGTCCCTGTACATCACTCCCAGCAGGAATGAACCCCCCCCATGCCCTGTACATCACTCCCAGCAGGAATTAACCCCCCAGCCCCACAGCAGCACTCCCAGCAGGAATGAACCCTCCCCATGCCCTGTACATCACTCCCAGCAGGAATTAACCCTCCCCAGCCCCTGTACAGCACTCCCAGCAGGAATGAACCCTCCCCATCCCCTGTACAGCACTCCCAGCAGGAATTAACCCCCCCAGCCCCTGTACATCACTCCCAGCAGGAATGAACCCCCCACCCCACAGCAGCACTCCCAGCAGGAATGAACCCTTCTCCAGCCCCTGTACATCACTGAACCCCTGCATCCCCTGAATCACTAACCCTCCCCATGCCCTGTACATCATTCCCAGCAGGAATGAACCCTTGCCCTGTACATCCTCCCAGCAGGAATTAACCCTCCCCATCCCTGTACATCCCAGCAGGAATTAACCCCCCAGCCCCACAGCAGCACTCCCAGCAGGAATGAACCCTCCCCAGCCCCTGTACATCACTCCCAGCAGGAATGAACCCTCCCCAGCCCCTGCCCTGACCATGTGCCTGCGCAGGATGGTCTGGCTCTTCATGTACTTGAGGCAGAACTCGCACATGTAGAGGCGGCCGAGGCGCGCGTACTCCTCGGGGTAGGGCGAGTGGTACCACGTGTCCAGCTCGTAGCGCCCGAACGCGATCGTCTTGATCATGTTACTGCCCTCGGTGATCTGCCCCTGCAGCCTCAGCTTCTCCTGCCCCAGGGACACAAAAAACTGCTAAAAGGCAGCTGCAGGACAATTGGGACTGGTTTGTTTTCCTGTGGGAGATTTGTTTCTGAATTTAGCTTTCGTTAAAGTCCTCGTTACTTTCCGAGGTTTTCCTGGACAGGGACAGGACAGGAGGGCACTGGGGAGCAGCTGGGGGTGTTGGGTGAGGGAGATCTCACTGCTCCCCAAAACCTCTGACACAGGAGGAGCACAGCTGGAGGAGAATTGGGATTGGTCTGTTTTCCTGTGGGAAATTTGTTTCTGAATTCAGCTTTCGTTAAAGTCCTTGTTACTCCCCGATCCTTTTCTGGACAGGACAGGAGCAGCTGGGGGTTTTTATTCAGGGGAGATCTCACTGCTCCCAAAACCCCTGAGACAGGAGGAGCACAGCTGGAGGAGAATTGGGATTGTTTTATTTTCCTGCAAGAAATTTGTTTCTGCATTTATCTTTCATTAAACTCCTTGCTACTCCCCGATTCTTTCCTGACACAGGACAGGAGCAGCTGGGGGTGTTTGTTCAGGGGAGATCTCACTGCTCCCCAAAACCCCTGACACAGGACAGGAGTGCTGTGAGGAGCAGCTGGGGGTGTTTATTCTGGGAAAAGGTCAGGTGGGTTCTCACTGCTCCCCACAACCCCTGCCAGGAGGGTGAAGCTCAGGCTCTGCTCCCAGGGCATGGCCCCAGGCTGTGCCAGGGCAGGTTTAGGCTGCACAGGAGGAGGAATTGCTTCCCAGAAAGAGGGACTGGGAATGGCAAGGGGCTGCCCAGGGAAGTGTCACCACCCCTGAGGTGTTTGGAAGGGCCTGGATGTGGCACTGGGTGGTGCCAGGTCACAGTGATGTCACTCTGTGGCTCTGTGACACAGCCCAAGGCCCTGCCCCAGGTACCCATCAAAGCACTGTTTGATCCCTCCCTGCAATGGGATGTGGCTTTGGGAAGCTCCACAGGAGCTGTGAACTCACTCAGGAGCTAAGGCTGAGCTGGCTTTTGTTGTCACCAGCCCTCAGCAGGGCAGCTGGAGCTGTCACTGTCCCTTGGGAGCACCCCTGGAATGTCACTGCACATTCCTGAGTGCAGAGCTCAGCTCCTGCTGCCCCTCCAGCACTGCCTGGCCATGGCTGGGACTCATCCACCAGCCTGGGCTGGCTGTGCTGGCCTGGAGCTGCCCCCCAGCTCCCTGTCCCTGTGCCCCCAGCTCCCCCAGACCCCAGGAAGAGCCCCCAGCCCCAGGCATGGTCTCACCAGGTCCTCAGAGGCCCTTGCCTGGGCTCTCCTGAACAGCTCCAGGTCGTACTCGCTGGTCAGGTTCTCCAGGAGAGGCTCCCTGGTGTTGCCATAGGTCTGCCTGTGCTCCTGGAACACCAAGGGCAGCACTTTGTGCTGCTGGGCTCCTGCATCCTGCAGCTTTTCCAGCTGGGAATGCTGCAGGGTGACTGGCAGAGCTGAACTCCACCCCAGGGGGAATGCAAGGATAAAATTCCTGCCTTTACCATGTATTTCTCCTTCTGCTCCTTGCTGAGCCCAGAGTTCCTCTTCTTCCTGAGCTCAGCCACCTTCTCTTTGTAGCGCAGCTGCCTCTCTGTGGGGGCCTGAAAAACACAAACCTTGAGGGGCTCCAGCCCCTCCAAACATCCCCCTGCACTCCCAGCCCAGGGAATTCCAGCCTGGCTGCCATTCCAGGTCTGCAACAGAGCCTCTGCTCATCACAGGTGCAGCCCAGGAATGCAGAGCAGGAAATTTCCCTTCCCACCACAGGGTGAGCTCCTCATGGAATGATGTGTGCTGGGGAAGAGACCCCAGCTGGCTCAGGGGCTGGGAAATGTCACTGCCCTGCTTTGGCTCTCTGCTGAGGGAAATTGCAGCTCTGCAGGAACTCCAAAATCAGGGAAGGATCACCCTGAGAACACAGCTCTGCAGGAATTCCAGATTTAGGGAAGGATCACATCAGGACCACCCTGAGAGCACAGCTCTGCTCTCCCTGCCTGCCCCTCCCTCTCTGAAGCACACAGGGAGTTTCCCAGCTGGAAGTGCAGCCCTGCAGCCCCTCAGGGATGCAGGCAGGAGCCAGGCTGTGCTGGCAGCAGCAGCTCAGGCTGTCCCCCTCACCTGGTGCCTGGTGGCATGCCTGTTGTTGTCATCCTGCCTGTGGGCCAACATCCTCTCCTCAATCTGCTTGTCCCGGCTCTGAGCTCGCACCTGGAGGCCAAAATTCACCTGTCAGGGCTGCAGGCAGCTCCTGTCCCCCCTTCCCTTCCCTTCCCTTCCTTTCCCTTCCCTTCCTTCCCTTCCCTTCCCTTCCCTTCCCTTCCCTTCCCTTCCCGCTCCCAGCTGGGACACACAGATGCTGCTGCCTCACACCTGGGAGCTGCTTTCTGCTCACACATTATAAGGCTCAGCATCTTGTCCTAAAAAAATCCCAAAGGAGGAGAAATCAGGAGGTGAAACCATCAATGCTCACCTTGCACTCATCTGCTGAGAGGTTGTGGTACAGGGGGCAGCCCGAGATGGAGAAGTGGCGCTCGTGCTTCCCAGTCAGGTGTCCTGGAAAGGGGCAGGGAACAACCAAACTCCTGAGAAATGATCCCAAAAACTCCTGAGAAATGATCCCAAAGAGCTGGGGAACAACAAAACTCCTGAGAAATTATCCCAAAGAGCTGGGGAACAACAAAACTCCTGAGAAATGATCCCAAAGAGCTGAAATTATCCCAAAGAGCTGTGATTCTGGAACGATTTTGGAGGTCATTTTGGGGGATTTGGAGGTGATTTTGGAGGTGATTTTGAGGTGATTTTTGGGGGATTTTGGAGGTGATATTGAGGTGATTTTTGAGGTGATTTTGGGGGGATTTTGGAGGTGATATTGAGGTGATTTTGGGGTGATTTTGGAGGTGATATTGAGGTGATTTTGGGGGATTTGGAGGTGATTTTGGAGGTGATATTGAGGTGATTTTGGGGATATTGAGGTTTTTGAGGTGACATTGAGTGACATTTTGAGGAGCTGATTTTTGATTGACATTGAGGTGACATTGGGGGGATTTTGGAGGTGACATTGAGCTGATTTTGGGGAAATTTTAGAAGCAACACTGAGCCGATTTCAGAGCTGCCTGGAGCTCCACACCCTTCCCTTCAAGCTCTCACCCCATTTTGAGCCTGGGCCCCCCCAGGCCGCCCTCACCCAGCGAGTTGCAGCCCGGCGTGGGACACTTCATGTTGAAGTTGTAGCTCTCGTGGAAGCGGCGGCGCTTGGGCCGGTGGGACAGGTCGCTGCCCGAGTCCTTGAGGGACAGGTCCTTGGCCAGGCTCTCGTCGTGGGACGCGCTGGGGCTGGAGATGTCGATGTCCGACTCCGAGGAGGGCGCGTTGCCCGTGGGCGTGCGCGGGGGCGACTCGTCCTGCTCGGCCGCGTTCTTGGTGTCTGGGGAGGAGCACAGGGGCAGGGCTGGGGGGGAGGAAGGGCCCAGAACAGCTCAGGGGCTGGGAGGGGGCTCTGCATGGCTGGGAGCAGGAGTTCTCTGTCTCTGAGGGGTCATTCTCTGTCTCTGAGTGACCATTCCCTGCCCTCAGTGCCCATGCCCTGCTCCTGAGTGACCATTCCCTGCTCCTGAGTGACCATTCCCTGCCCCTGAGTGACCATTCTCTGTCACTGAGTGACCACTCCCTGCCCCTGAGTGGCCACACCCTGCTCCTGAGTGACCATTCCCTGTCCCTGCATGGCCACTCTCTCTTAAGTGACCACTCCCTGCCCCCAGTGACCACTCCCTGCCCCTGCACAGCCGCTCCCTGCCCTCAGTGACCACTCCCTGCCCCTGCACAGCTGCTCCCTGCCCTCAGTGACCATTCCCTGCCCCTCAGTGACCACTCCCTGCCCCTGCACAGCATTCCCTGCCCTCAGTGACCATTCCCTGCCCTCAGTGACCATTCCCTGCCCTCAGTGACCATTCCCTGCCCCTCACCCACTCCCTGCCCCTGCACACACCTCTGTCCGAGAAGTCCACGGCCTGCTCGGTCTCGGAGCCCGAGGAGCGGGTCTGGCGCAGCGGGTACTTTTTGGGGGTGACAGGAGCGGGCTGCTGCTGGCTGCGGGTCACCCTCCGCGTGGAGTACACGGGCTCGTCCGCGCCCAGCGACGGCGCCGAGCGCACCGGGCTGGAGTCTGCGGGGGGACACGGGGTCACGGCGTGGGGACAGCACAGTTACATTGGGGGACACGGGGTCACGGCGTGGGGACAGCGTGGGGACAGCCAGGAACCACAGGGACAGCGTGGGGACAGCGTGGGGACAGCACAGTTACATTGGGGGACACAGGGTCACGGCGTAGGGACATCATGGGGACAGCCAGGAACCATGGGGACAGCATGGGGACAGCTCAGTTACACTAGGGGGACACCCAGGAACCCCGAGGACACCACAGTTATACCGGGGGGACACCAAGGAACCCCAGGGACACCACAGGGACACCAAAGAGGAGCCTTTCCCTGGTTTAAGGAGGAGCCCGTGGCCAGTTTAAAGAGGAGCCTGTGCCCAGTTTCAGGAGGTCAGGAGGAGTGTTTCCCTGGTTTACAGAGCAGCCCGTGGCTCACCCTGGGAGCTCTGGCTGAGCCGGGCCGAGGAGCGGGTGACGCGGGCGGATCTGCGGGAGGTGCCGTCGCTCTCGGAGCTGTCCGTGTGCTCGGGATCCGTGGAGAAATCCGAGTCCTCCGTCCCATCCGAGCTGCTGCCCGCGTTCCTCTGAAACACAGCGTTAATTGCACCCCTCTCATTAAAAAAACAAAAAAAAGGGAAAGATATTGCATCTTCTCCATGCCCTCCCAGCCACTTCAGCTTGGAAGTTTATGTGGTTTATCCCAACTCAGGAACTCTTTTTTTCCCCCCTTCTTTTTGTGTCTCCTGCTTTGCCAGTGAGGAGTTTCCAAAAACAAACCAGGACAGGTGATGCCACCTGGCCAAAGGGATGTTCCCCATCACAGAGCATCATTCCCACTCTATAAACTGGAGAAATTATTGGGAATTATCCCAAAGCCGGGGGAGGAACCTGGATGTCGGAAGAGGGCCTGGAATCCATCAGCAATTGCTGTTTTTCCTCCTTTCCCTTTCTGTTATCATAGTTATTTAACACTACTACAGCATTTTACTCCGTTGTTCATTATTAAACAGTTTATACTTCAACCTACACGCTTTGATTTTGTTTCCCCACGTTCCAGGCTGGTGCTTAATTTGCAACTGCGGTTAAACCGTAACACCCAGAGGGGACACCGGGGGTCTGGGGGCGGCGGCAGGTGCCGGTCGGGGCTGGGGGGCGGCTGCGGGACCCCAGAGCGGGCAGGGCCGTGAGGGGGCGGAAATGGCGGCGGCCGTGAGGGGAACGGGGGGGCGCGGCCGCCATGAGGAGAGGGGAGGGGGCAGCCTCGCGCCGGTGGCGGGAGCGCGGCCCCCGCGCCGCTTTGTTTTGCACCCAGCGGAGCCGCGCGAGCGCCAGCCAATCACAGCGAGCGTAGGCGGGGCCAAGAAGGAAGCCAACCAATTGCATCTCGAGGAGCAAAAAGGCGGGCACGGCTGCGCGTGATTGACAGCGAGCGGCGGCCAATCAGCGCCCCGCCGGTCTCCCCGCCGGCCGCCTTCCCCGGTTCCCGGCCGTGCTCACCTTCCTGCGCTGCATCCTGGGCGGGGGCAGCGAGGTTGCCTGGTCTGCGGCGCCCGCGGGTCTGAAGGGCGGTGGCCGCTGCGGTGTTGGCGCTAGCAGACTCCGTGGTGACAGCCGTGTCCCCCGCCCTGCGGCACGTCTGCTCCGGCGGCGCCAGCCCCGCTCCCGCCGCCGCCAGCCGCTAGTCGCTGCTCGGTCCCTCACGCTTCCGCCGGGACGCGGCCCACACCCCCCGTCACGTGACCGCGCGCCATCTTGGGGCTGGGATGGCCAGTTCCGGGATGGAAATCGTGATGGAAGTCAGGAAAGAGAAGAACCGGAAGGGAGTTCGGCCCCTGGCCAAGACTTCACTCCTGCCAAGAACTCTAGCCCGCAGCTTCCCAGACGCGGCTAGCACGCAGCGTCCGAGCGCGGCCTCAGGGATGGGGGCAGTGAACGGGCCTGGGGGCGGCACAGGACCAGGCCCCCCGGCGAGACTCTCCGCCGGTTCCTTCAGAGAGGCTCTCCGTTCCCCTATCAGGCAGGTCTATTCCCGCCTCCCACGGGCGGGCTCTGCCGCCCGCACCGAGGCCTCTCGGCTGGGTGACCGCACGGCCCCGCGCGCGCGGCCGCCCATCGCGGCCGAACCGCGGCGAGCGCAGCCCCGGGCGATCCGGGCGAGCGCGCCAGGAGGTTCCGGGCTCCGCGCGTTCCCGCGCTCCGCGCCGCCTTTCCCCGGCGGGTCCGGCCCGCGTTCCGCGCGGGCCGGCAGGGCGGGCGCGCGGCCCCGGCGCTGCCCGAGCGCCTCCGCCTGCCCGTCTGCTTCCTCGGCGTGTTCGCCTGCTACTTCTACTACGGCATCCTGCAGGAGAGCATGTGAGGGACACCGGGGCTGGGGGAGCCGGGACGGGGACAGGGGGACACGGGACGGGGATACCGGGACACGCGGGGCTGGGGGGACACGCGGGGCCGGGGGCTCTGCAGAGGAGGGAGCGGGGCAGAGCCGGACGCGGCCGGGGCGCTCCGCTCCTTCCCCGTGCCCTGGTTTCTCTTCCCGGTGTCACCGGTGCCTGTCCCGTTCTGTCCCCGGTGTCCGTCCCGCAGCACCCGGGGCCGTTACGGGGAGGGAGCGAAGCAGGAGAAGTTCAAGTACGCGCTGAGCCTGGTGTTCATCCAGTGCGTCATCAACGCCGCCTTCGCCAAACTCCGTAAGTGCGGGACCCCCGGGGCAGCTCCGGCCGGGCCCTGTCCTTGTCCCTGTCCCCGTTCCCGTTGTCACTGTCCCTGTTGTCACTGTCCCCAGTGCTGCGGCTGGTGGACGCGGCCCGGCCGGACCGCACGCGGGGCTGGCTGTACGGTGCCTGCTCCCTGTCCTACCTGGGCGCCATGGTGTCCAGCAACGCCGCGCTGCAGTTCGTCAGCTACCCCACACAGGTACGGGGGGACACGGCTGGGGACACCGAGGGGACATGGGGACACCGAGGGGACATGGGGACATGGCTGGGGGACACTGAGGGTACATGGGGACACGGCTGGGGGAGCCTGGGATACCGAGGGGACACAGCCTGGGACACTGAGGGGACACAGGGACATGGCTGGGGCATGTGGGACATGGGGACACAGCTGGGGGACGAAATGACTGGGGACACTGAGGGGACAGAGTTGGGGGACACAGGGACAAAGTTCAGGGACACGGCTGGGGGACACTGAGGGCAGATGGGCTGGGACACTGAGGGGACATGGGGACGTAGCTGGGGGACACTGAGGGGACACAGGGACATGGGTGGGACACAGGCTGGGACACTGAGACGACAAAAGTGAGGAGCACAGGGACAAAGTTCAGGGACACAGCTGGGGGACACTGAAGGGACACGGGCTGGGACATCATGGGGACATGGCTGGAGTACACTGAGGGGACACTGAAGGGACACAGGCTGACACTGAGGGGACATTGAGGGGGACACAGCTGTGACACCAACCCCAACTCTCATTTTCCTGGGGTCCCTTTGGTGTCACTGGGGGTGCAGGGAGGGGCTGAGTGAGCTCCCAAGAGGGATCCCCCAGAATTTGGGGAGGGTTGTTAATTGGGGGAATTATTAATGGGGGAATTGTTAATTAAGGGGGTTGTTAATGGGGGAATTGTTAATTGGGGAAATTCCCTTAGAGGCATGTGCTGAACTTTCCTTGTTGGGTCTCAGCTGCCCGGGGGATTTTTGGGGTCTCGTTTTGGGGTGTGGGTCATTAACACCATTAATCTTCCCTTCCAGGTCCTGGGCAAGTCCTGTAAACCCATCCCAGGTGAGAGAGAGAATTCCCTGGTTTTTGTGGGATTTGTGGGGATTTCTGTGCCTCCAGCAGCCCCTGGCTTTGGGATCACTTTGAGATGTTCTTTCTCCCCAGCCATGATTTGGGGGTGACTTTTTAGGGGTTTAATTCCTGTGGGTGGATTTTGGAGACAGTTTTTGACATCCTTTCTTACACTGATGATCCTGGGAGTGACTTTTTAAGGATTTAATTGCTGTGAGTGAGTTTTTTAACTTCCATTGTCCCCAGTGATGATCCTGGGGGTGACTTTTAAGGGTTTAATTGCTGTGGGTGGATTTTAGGGGCAGTTTTTGATGTCCTGGGGGTGATTTTGAAGGGTTTCATTGCTGAGGGTGGATTTTGGGGGCAGTTTTTGATGTCCTGGGGGTGACTTTTGAAGGGTTTCATTGCTGAGGGTGGGGTTTTTGCCCTGCCTTGTCCCCAGTGATGCTGCTGGGGGTGACCCTGCTGAGGAAGAGGTACCCCCCAGCCAAGTACCTGTGCGTGCTGCTCATCGTGGCTGGCGTGGCCCTGTTCCTGTACAAGCCCAAAAAGGGGACAGGGGATGCTGAGCTGGCCTTTGGCTATGGGGAGCTGCTGCTGGTGAGTGCAGGGACCCCACAGGGACCCCACAGGGACCCCACAGGGCTGGGACTCGGGGTCACACCTGGGAGGAGCCCCAGGGGACTCAGATGGGATTTAGTCCTGGGATTAACCCTGGGATTCAGGTGGGATTTATTCCTCAGTGTGGATAAATTCCATGTTTTCAAGTGGGATTTTGCATGTGGGATTTGTTCCTCAGTTGGGATTTAGTCCTGGGATTAACCTGGGTTTTGGGTGTGATTTATTCCTGGGATAAACCTGGGTCTCAGGTGGGATTTACAGCTGGAAGAAGTCCTGGGATTCAGGTGGGATTTGCTCCTCAGGTGGGATAAATTACAGATTTTCAGGTGGGATTTACACCTGGGGTAAATTCCAGGTTTTCAGCTGGGATTTATTCCTGGGATTAACCCTGGGATTCAAGTGGGATTTACTCCTCACCTAGGTCTTAGGTGGGAATTATTCCTGGGATAAACCTGGGCTCTCAGGTGTGCCTTGGAGCTGTGGCAGGACAGGTGGGGGTGAGAGGAGCTTTCCTGTGCTCTGCACACCCTGTTAATAACAATCCTCAATTAACAATCCCCACTGACAGCCCCAATTAACAATCCCCATTGACAATCCCTGTTTGTACCTGCTGTAAAATGGGGAACTGGAGCTCAGGCTGGGAGCAGGTGCCAGAACAGCTCCAGGTGGGAACAGAATCAGGAGCCCAGGAGGGCTGGGAGCAGGAACAGGAGCCCAGGAGGGCTGGGAGCTGCCCCTGGCACTGGAGGAGCTTCAAGGTCCCTTCCAGCCCAGAGCATTCCAGGATTAGGCAATAGCACTCCTGATTAATTAATCAGGGGCTGTTCTGTTGGAGTTTGATCCCAGTTAATGATCTTTCTTTCACTAATTAACCAGGATTGCTTCTCCTGCTGCTGTTTCCCCGTTTGTTTGTGGAATTCACTCTCTGTTTTTGGGGGTTCTGAGCCCCCCTGGGCAGGGGTTGCTCCCCCAGGTGCTGACCCCGGGCTGTTTTGCAGGGATCCTGTTCACAGGGGAGCTCTGGGAGTTCCTGAGTTTCACGGAGCGTTATCCCAGCATCATCTCCAACATCCTCCTCTTCGGCCTCACCAGCGCCCTGGGCCAGGTCCGTGCCCTGGGCAGGGTCAGGGACGGGATTTTGGGGTGGGGCTTCCTCCCCTGGGCGGAGCTGAGGGGGGAATTCCCGGGGGATCTGGGCCTGCCCCATCCCTGGTGCCCCTGGATCTGCTCCAGGGCCCCATCCCAGAATTCCAAAACCAACTTTAACCCACAAAAAAAATAGGATTTGAAGGAAGATCCTTTAGGATTTTCCTTCCCTGGGAGGGGATCTGTGCCTGGCCCATCCCTGGCAGTGTCCTGGACCAGGCTGGAGCACCCTGGGATGGGGGAATGTGTCCCTGGATGAGCTCCAAGGCCCTTCCAGCCCATCCCAGAATTCCAAAACCCACTTTAACTCCCAAAACCCCAGGATTTGAGGTGATCCCTTTTGGGATTTTCCTGGCAGTGCCAGTGGGGTTTCTTTCCCTTGGAGAGGCTGGGATGGAATTCCCAGGGGATTTGTGCCCACCCCATCCCTGGCTGAGCCCCAAGGCCCCATCCCAGCATTGCAAACCCCCTTTAACCCCCTTTGGGATTTCCTGGCAGTACCAGTGATGGGTCTCTGTGGTTTTGGGGCAGAGTTTCATCTTCATGACCGTGGTGTATTTCGGGCCCCTGACCTGCTCCATCATCACCACCACCCGCAAGTTCTTCACCATCCTGGCGTCCGTGGTGCTCTTTGCCAACCCCATCAGCCCCCTGCAGTGGGTGGGCACCGTGCTCGTCTTCCTGGGTGAGTCTGCTCCAGGTCCTGGGGATTGCTCCAGGGGGGCTCCTGCAATGGGAAATGGAACTCACACAGTGCTGGGGTTTATCCTGAAATGGGAAATGGAACTCACACAGTGCTCAGGTTTATCCTGAAATGGGAAATGGAAACTCACACAGTGCTCAGGTTTATCCAGTGAAATGGGAAATGGAGCTCACACAGTGCTCAGGTTTATCCAGTGAAATGGGAAATGGAGCTCACACAGTGCTCAGGTTTATCCTGCAATGGGAAATGGAGCTCACACAGTGCTGGGGTTTATCCTGCAATGGGAAATGGAACTCACACAGTGCTGGGGTTTATCCAGTGAAATGGGAAATGGAGCTCACACAGTGCTGGGGTTTATCCTGCAATGGGAAATGGAGCTCACACAGTGCTCAGGTTTATCCTGCAATGGGAAATGGAACTCACACAGTGCTGGGGTTTATCCTGCAATGGGAAATGGAACTCACACAGTGCTGGGGTTTATCCAGTGAAATGGGAAATGGAACTCACACAGTGCTGGGGGGCAGCCTGGGAAAGTCACAGTTGGAAGTGGCTTCAGCAGGAGGGAAAGAGTACAAAAATATGATGTAAATAATATTAAAAAATATAAAAATTGAATGTAAATAATCTAAAAATAATGTATAAAATGTTATTAGAAAGAATATAAAAGTAATATAAAATATAATGTAAGTAATCTAAAAATAATATAAAAGTTTAATATAAAGAGTATAAAATAATATATAATGTAAATAATCTAAAAATAATCTAAATAATATAAAATAGAGTCTAAAAATAATATGAAATATATAAATCATATAAAAATAATGTAAAATATTTAAATAATACAAAAATCTAAAATAATATGTAATAGATAATATGAAGACATAAATAATTTAAAAATTAATATAAGAGTATACAATAAAATAAGAGGAAAATAAATAAAAATTTGGATTTTCTGCCTAAACACTCCTCAGTATTCAAACAAATAAAAGTTACCATGCATACAGAACCCACAAAGTAAAAAAAAAAAAAAAAAAAAAAAATCCCCACATGTATAACTTGGCAACCTAAAGCAGTAAAAGTTGAGATTTCCCTTTATTTTCCATCATATTTTCAGTAACTGGTCAGATTCAGTCCGTGCTGTTTTGTCATTAACAAATTAAAAAAAGTTTTTAATTTCACATTCAGAAAAGGTCTCTGAATTCCACAGAACCATTTTGTTTCAACTCAAGGAGCTTTAGAAGCAACAAGAGTTTGCACAATAATTTATAGGAAAAAAACCCAGGAAAATTAACTAATCTCTGAAAATAAAATTATACAAATATTTGCTAAAAAAATATTTTTCCATACATTTTAGATTCCTTCCACTTTGTAGAAACGTTTTTAATTAAGAATCTCAATATAAAAGTGATTCACTGGGAGCTCCTTTCCCCCAGCTCATTCCAGGGGTGAATTTGGGGATTTTCAGCTGATTTTTCCCGAATTTCCCATTTTCCTGCTGGTTTGAAAACACAAATTTTGTGTTTTGTCTCCTCAGGCCTTGGACTCGATGCCAAATTCGGGAAGGGGGTGAAGAAGACGTCGCATTGAGACCCCCACACCTGGAACGAACTTTTAATTTATTGTCTTGTACCTCAGAATCTGGCCTGGAACTGGACTCAGGACAGGGAATCAGAAGGAAACCATGTGGGATGTTTTTTTTGTTTGGTTTTTTTTGAATTCTAGATCGTCTCTAAAATGTAATCCTTTATTCTGAGGTGTAATTCAGCTTTTTTTGTGTAATCAGAGCTGCCCCCAGGGCTGAGCAGCAGCAGCAGATCCTTGCCTTAAACAGGAAAACACAAATCCTTCCTATCTTTATTAAAGAAAACCAGACAATGGCCACTTCTCTGGGATTTTTTTGGGGGGATTTGGGGTCCTTTGGGGTGATCCCCTCCCAGCTGTGGGGTTTTCCAGAGGGTTGGAGCAAACCCTTGGGTTTTCTCCTGCTGGGAAATCCTGGATGTGCCTCAGCCCTGTCCTGGCTTCCAGGAAATGGAAATTCCCCAAACTTGGGGCAGCTCCTCTCCCATCCCATGGGATCCCCCAGGAGGAATTCCCAGAGCAGCTCTGACACTTCCCCTGGACAGGAGCAGCTCTCCCAACCCCTCCCAAAAATCCTTTGGGATGTTCCTGCCTAGATCCAGCTGTCCCTTGGAATAAACCCCAAATCTCAGAGTGGGATCCAAGGAATTTCCATCTTCTGCTGCTTTTTATTCTCTTTTGGGAAATGGAAGATTCTGTTCTGTGGGTTTTGGGCTTTGCTCCTTTTTCCCAACCCTAGGCAGGGCTTGGATTGAGGGGGGAAATGTCAGGAAATGCCTCCAGTCCCCAGGGAAGGGCCAGGGCTGCACAAAGCTCTGCCAGAACATCCAGGGAAGGGTAAAAAGGATTTTTAATTTCTGCTGCCAAGGCCTGGAGCAGCCTGGGAGGTGTCTGGGTGGGATTTAAGGTCCCTTCCAGCCCCAGCCATTCCACAATTCCCAGTTCCAGAGACCTGGAGGCAGCTCAGAATTCCCAAGGGACAAATCCCAGTGCCCAGGGGCTTCACAGCTCTCTGGCTTTCCCCAGCTCTGGGATGCAAACCCAGGGAACTCAAAGATTTGGGGGATTTTTCCAGCCCTGGGAGCTCCCTCTGCCTCTGCAGCTTTGGGATAAGGAGCTCTTTCCCAGCGGGAATTTTGGGGCAGGAGAGAGGCTCTGGAATGTTCTGGGCACTCCCGCAGGGAATTCCTGGGGTTTGTTTTGGTGCAGCCCCCGTTTTTCCTCTCTCCCGGATTTTGTTGCCTCCAGCTCCCAATTTTCCCGTTCCCACTCAGTTACCGGCAGGGGGAACTCTGCTTTCAACCATTCCCAACAAACACAGGGAGAAACCCCAAAAAAGCGGCTCCTGCTCGAGCTGCGCTGCTGGAGCCAAACCCAGCTGCAAGTCCAGATTTCCTCCAGGTTTTTTTCCTCATTTTTCTTTGTGTTTAGCTGCAAATCCAGATTACCTCCAGGTTTTTTCCCTCATTTTTCTTTGTGTTTGATCCTTCCCGACCGCCCCCAGAGCCCCCTGGAGCCGGGTTTGGAGCTGGGATCCTCCCCCTGCTCCTCCCATTCCCGCTGGGATTGTCCCGGGGAGCTCGGCCGGGTTCGGGGGGATCAGAACCGGCCCCGGGAAGGGGAGCTTGGATTGAGGAGCTGAGCTTCCACTCACAGGAGGGAATTTGGCAGCTCTGCTCCCTCTCCTTTCATCTCCCCTGCTTCTCCCAGCTCCTCCTGCAGCTCCAGCAGCAGATGGTTCAAGAAAAAAAAAAAAATTCCCAAATGTTTGGAGAGGGGAGGTGGAAGGGATTGAATTTTTGGGTATTTTGTAGGGATGGAGATAATTCTGCAAGTGATCATTTCCTGGTGGTGGGAGAGTAAAGGTGGGTAAGGAATTGTTATTGTTCCCTTGAAATGCTGGAGTTCCTCTGAAATCCCCTGAGGATGTTTTGGGGAGAGCAAGGAAAGCTTTCCAGGCTGGTGAATGATTTAATGGTTTGACAATTTGCTTCCCTGCAGGTTTGGTTTAATTGTCCCCACATGGAATCAAATATTGGGGATTTTCCCTTCATCAAATCCCTGTTTGGAGCCTCCAGGGGGGAGCTGGAGGCAGCCCTGGGGCAGGAGCAGAGGCCTCTCCCCAAGGCCAGCAGAAAATTCTGCTCCAAATACCCCCAAACCTGAATATTCCAAGGCAATATTCCAAGGTAATTTGTTAATTTTTGTTTTGAGTGTGGCTGGGAAAACAAACCCCGGGAAAGGTTTGGGTTGGGAGGGAGCTGAAGAAAAAAAAAACAAACCTGCCTTGGAATCAATTTGGGGGGAGTTGGGGACAATGCTCTGGTCCCCCCCACCTCCACCCCCAATCCCAGGTTTTGGGAGAAAGAAACAATTCCACAGCAGGATCAGGTTTTAATGAGTCCGGGATCAAAAGCAGCCTGGAAAACAAGAGCAGCCTCATCAGGAGCCGCTGCTAACGAGCAGCAAAGCCCCGCTCAGGGCTCGGGAGCTGCTGCCGCTGAGCATTGAAAGGCTGAGCTGCTCCTCTCCTCCAAAATCAGCTTTGATGCGCCTCCAATCCAGGTAAAAATAGCAACACAGCAGATTCCCTGCAATTAAAACCTCCGGGGCAGCGCTTGTTTGAAGCAGTGTTTGTTTTCTCCCAAACAAAAGTGGTTTTTAATCGTGGCAGTGAGGGCTGGGCCAAGGTTTCTGGAGGTGTTTGGGAGTCGGGGTGGGAAATGGGCAGAGCAGGGAAGTGGGGCTGGATTAAGGGGGGACTGTCCCAGCAGGAATTCTCTGCTGGAAGGGCTGGTCCCGGGGGTTTGTGCTGAGTTTGAGGCTGTGGAGCCTCCACCACAGAACTCCAGAGTGGGTTTGGGTTGGAAGGAGCTCCAAGCTCATCCAGCTCCATCCAGGGCCACTCCCACCAGCCCAGGTGGCTCCAGCCTGGCCTGGGATCCTCAGCTTCTCTGGGAATTCCATCCCAGCCCTCCCAGGGAAGCAAAATCCACCTGAAGGAAAATCCTGTATCCCTCTGGATTCCTTGAATCTGCAAGGAACCCATTCCCCAACTCTTTTCCACATGTATATAACATACATCAATATTTGATTTAATTCTGTAAAAGACACCAATATTTTATTTTGGAGAAGGGGCTGCAGCTCCCGGGTTTTGTTTGAATCCCTGGGCTGCAGCTCCCAGGTTTGGTGTGAATCCCTGGGCTGCAGCTCCCAGGTTTGGGTGTCAATCCCTGGGCTGCAGCTCCCAGGTTTGGGTGTCAATCCCTGGGCTGCAGCTCCCAGGTTTGGGTGTCAATCCCTGGGCTGCAGCTCCCAGGTTTGGGTGTCAATCCCTGGGCTGCAGCTCCCAGGTTTGGGTGTCAATCCCTGGGCTGCAGCTCCCAGGTTTGGGTGTGAATCCCTGGGCTGCAGCTCCCAGGTTTGGGTGTGAATCCCTGGGCTGCAGCTCCCAGGTTTGGGTGTCAATCCCTGGGCTGCAGCTCCCAGGTTTGGGTGTGAATCCCTGGGCTGCAGCTCCCAGGTTTGGGTGTGAATCCCTGGGCTGCAGCTCCCAGGTTTGGGTGTGAATCCCTGGGCTGCAGCTCCCAGGTTTGGGTGTCAATCCTTGGGCTGCAGCTCCCAGGTTTGGGTGTGAATCCCTGGGCTGCAGCTCCCAGGTTTGGTGTGAATCCCTGGGCTGCAGCTCCCAGGTTTGGGTGTCAATCCCTGGGCTGCAGCTCCCAGGTTTGGGTGTCAATCCCTGGGCTGCAGCTCCCAGGTTTTGGTGTCAATCCCTGGGCTGCAGCTCCCAGGTTTGGGTGTGAATCTCACCTGGAGAAGGGCTGCAGCACCTCAGCTCTCCATCCCCCTTCCCTGCAGGTTTCTCAGCCCTTCCACTCAGGGGTTCCAGGATCCAACAGCTCTGCCCATCCTCAGTCCCTGTGTGAGCACCAAGCTCTCCTGGTGAGGTGACAGGAAAATCTCCAGAGGGGCTGGGAGGAGCAGGAGATCAGCGAGGATGTGGGAGAGAATGGATTCTTAATTAGCTGCAGCTAAAAAATGACCTCCTAACAGCTAAACCATCAGAGCCTGTGATATCCACATTATTGAAGGATTTAAATTTCACATGAACCAAGCATCTCCCCAAACCCAAGGATTCCATGGCAATAATTCCATGGCACAGCACTCCTGGTGCTCTGCAGATGGGAAATGAGCTCCACAGGTGCCCCTGGCACGGGCAGAGGGGAGCAGCACCTTGCTCTGCTTCCCTGAGCGCTGCACGAATTAAAACCTCATTAAATCTCCCCCGTGATTGAGCCGGGCTTTGTTTGGAGTGGGGTTTTGTTTGGGTTCCTGACAGAGCCGGCAAATCCAGGAAATCATGCAATAACTGCGTTTTCATCCCCTCCCGATCGGGGAGTTTAATTAGCGCTGCATTTTCAATAGCTCTGATCCCGACGTGCCGCAGATCCTGCCTGGATAAGAGGATAATGATTGGAATCCTGTCCTGGAGGCTGGGCTGCTCCTGCTCATCGCCAGAAACGCTGGCAGCTCTCTGCAGCTCAGCCTCTCCCCTAATTACATTTCTGGAGTTTTAGTAAATTGAAAGGGAAAACGCAGGAACAAAATAATTAAACCCGAAGAGGAAGTGAATATTAAAAAGCAGCAGCTAGTTAAAATTCTTGCACACGGCTCCTTTCAGAGCTTGGTTTAATCAGCTTCCAGTGGAAATCAAACTGAGAGGGGTGACACCTCTAAACCTGGGCTGGGGCAGGATTTGGTGTCCCTTGTCCCAGGGAAATGCCACCAGGGGGAAATTGTCCCTGGAGCTGGGAATTCAGAGTTCTCACTTCACACCCACCAAAATTTCCATCCAAATTCAAATACATAGAATTGTCTATTAATCACAGAATTGCATCCCAGACGTGAAGAAGTGACAATAATTCTCTTTTAGGGGGACAGAGCTGAGCCTAAATAACTTTTGCAAAGGGAGGAGAGGTGAAATTCCACCTCTGCTTCCACAGGTGCCCAATTTAATTTCCCACTTCCCAGGAACAAGAGAATTTTGATCAGGAGAACCTGAAACAGAACTTGACTTCCCCAGCTCAGAGTGACACTTGGCCAGAGCTGAATTAAAGGAGAATTTCTGTTTGTTCTGGTTACAGAGAGGCTGCTGGGGAGGAGGGGGGGATCTCTTTGTTGTCTGCAAAACTGCTGCTGTAATTTCCTCTGCTACTCCAGCTCTGAGAGCTAAAGACCCACAGTTTAGGTGGGAATAGAAAATGGGAATGGGAAGGGGGTGAAAAGAGGGAGATGGGAATGCAAACACCAACCCTGCACCTCACAGAGCCAGCATTACCTGCTGCTCTGTCACCACGGACACAAAGAGATGCAGCAGCATCCAAGGATTTCAGGATTTGGAGGAGACACTTGCCAGGAAAACATTGTGGAGAATATCCCCAATAATCCAGCCGTGGGTGGATGTGGCAGCCCCTGGCCAGCAGCAGTAGTTCTCACCTGGCAGAAGGAGAGAGAAAACAAAAATATTTTGCACTTCCCATTCAGTAAGTGTGGCTGTGCTATGGGAACCTGGCTGATTTGGTTTTTGGGGTGGTTTGTAATGGAATTAATTCACCTTGAGGCTGGAAAGTGGCAGGAGGGGAAGGCTGGCTCTGGATAAGCTTCTCTACAAATATTCAGGTAATTAAGGATTGGTTACAATGGTTACAATGGCATCTTTGCCTCTCTGCTTACAAACCACGACAAAGTAGCAGAGAAGAGCTGTACCAAGAAATTAATTGCTTCCTTTGCTGAAAATGTATAAATAAATAAGAAAGTTTTGTATCAGCGTGGGTGTGGGGGAATTTTGTCAGCCACACACGAGCCTGGGCCAAAAAGAAAGCAAGGCCTGACTCGATAACACTGAAAAACAGGGGTGGAGTCTTATTTTTCATGACGGTTTTGGAGGATTTTGGTCAACATTTCCTCACAGAGCTGTGAGGGGAAACAGCACCCGCCAGTCCTCAGGCAGCCAGGCCCTCATGGAGCCGTGAGGGAAGGAGAGATGGCTCCTGCCATTCCCCAGGAATGTGTTCCCTCATGGAGCCGTGAGGGAAGATGGTTCTCGCCATTCCCCAAGCAGGCGTTCCCTCAACAGAGCTGAGGGAAGATCACTCCTGCCATTCCCTCAGGCAGGTGTCCGTGAGGGGAAATGGTTCCCGCCATTCCTCAGGAAGGTGTCCCCTCATGGAGCCGTGAGGGAATGATGGTTCCCACCATTCCCTCAGGCAGGTGTCCGTGAGGGGAAATAGTTCCCTCATTCCCTCAGGAAGGTATCCGTGAGGGGAGATGGCTCCCGCCATGCCCCAGGCAGGTGTCCCCTCATGGAGCCGTGAGGGGAGATGGTTCCTGCCATTCCCCAGAAACGTGTTCCCTCATGGAGCTGTAAGTGGAGATGGTTTCCACCATTCCCTCAGGAAGATGTCCGTGAGGGGAGACGGTTCCCGCCATTCCCCAGGCAAGTGTCCCCTCACAGAGTCGTGAAGAAAAGTGCGATGGCACACCTGGAAACCTCCCTAAGGACCGAGGGAAGGCGCCGCCGCCTGCGAGGGCCGTGTGGGGCAGGGCTCTGTGGCAGACATAGTGGCGGTGGAACAGCACAGCGACAGCGAAGGCGCAGCGAGGCACACGGCGCACGCTGCGCGGCGCTGCCCGACGAGCATTCACCAGCAGGGCAGCAGGAGGGGCAGGGCCGCCAGGGCACGGTTGCCACAAAGTGATCTGTTTGTGAAAGCGCAGCAGGGACGGCACCTGCCACAAAGAGAGGCCTTGGGGACACCGCATGCGCAGGAGCCGGCTCGGCCGCGCGTGCTCGCGGCGCCGGGAGCGCTCTCGCGCGACGGGCGCGCGGCTATAAAAGGCGGTGGGCGTGGCCGGCGGCGTCAGCCCCGCACTGCGCGTGCGCGGCCGTGAGGGGAGCGCTGGGCAGCGCCATATCCCGGCCCCCCCCCGCCGGCCCGGCCCTGCGCGCATGCGCGCTGAGCTGCTGCGGGCACCTGCGCAATTGTGATCCTTCGGTCGCGCTCGGCGGAGATCGGCCCGGGAGGACATGCTGCCAAATAGTGATCCGTGGCTGCTGGTGGTCTCCTGAGGGGCTGCGGGGTCCGGGCGCCGTCCCCACACACCGCACCTGCCCGGGCAGCGCTCCCCGCCTCCCTCCGGCCTCCCAGCAGCGCCGCACCGCCGGCGGGGCCGCTCCTCGGGCCGCGAGGTGAGAGCGGAGGGGAAGGAGTTCTGAGGGGGAGAGAGCAGGGCCTGAGGGACTGGTGGGGGGGGCGGCGGGGAAAAGTTGGGTAAAAAGATGGAGCGGGCATTCCTGGAGATCGCCAGGCTGGGGGAGAGGGGCTGTGGGGTGCCTGGAGCCGGCTGAGGGAATACGAGTGGGAGAAAGGGAAGCGGGCCGGAGTGGGAGCGCTGGGATGGGGATGGGATCGGGCGGGGAGGGTGACAGGTTGTGGCCTGGCCGGGACCTCGAGCACCTTCCCGAGGCAGGAGGGAGCTGGGCTGGGTGCGAATCAGAGCCGGGATCGCGGCTGCTGCTCCCCAGGCCAGTGTCGGGCCTGTGGTGCTGTTTGGAGGAAATGGTGCATCATCCTGCAGTGTGCTGAAAGGAAATAATTCCCTTTGCCGGGGAGTTGGGGCCGTCCTGGAGCACCGCTGGTGCATTCCTGCTGCTCCAGAGGGAAAGGCTGGAATGGGAGGTGGGATTGGCTGGGTCTGGCAGGAGCTCTGAGAGGGGCAGCAGAAGCTCAGGTGTGATGAGATGTGCTGGCAGCTCTCTGTAACTCAGCACCGCTGAACGTGTTTGTGTTGTGGTTCTACAGCATCGTCCTGACACAAGGAAAAGAAACACTTTTCCCTCATTTCCTCGTTTTTTCACTTCGCCTCTGGAGTTCTAAGTGCTGGCTCGTTGTGAGAGTCTGAAGAATGACACTTATTTATGCTTTATAAAACAGAGCTCTAAAGCCTGAATTAAGTAAAACATCCAGCTGATTTCTCTTTCAGTGACATTTTCCAACCAGCTGCCCACAACGATTTGGTGTCATTTTATCCCCTTGTTTTGTTGTGACCTGAAGAAACCATATATGTTTCTTTTCTCCTTTTTGATACTTTGTTAGAGCTCAGGACACCCAGCAGCAGGAGTGCTCAGAGGGTGTCCTCAGCAGAGGACAGTGACACAGAGCTGTGCCCATCAAATGGAAACTGCTGCCCCGTTTGCCAGCCTGGAGTGCAATTCCTGTTCTAAATCCACCCCTTTTCTCCCCAAAATCTCAGGGATTTGGGCACAAACGCAGATCAAGGAGGGGAGTTGAAGTGAGGCCACCACTGCTGGCCCAGCCCACACCAAAGTTTTAAGGAAATATTGTTTCTTGTGCCAGCCTCACTCCAATTTCCTGCTCTTTTCCTGTGGAGGGGGCTCGGGTGCTGCTGAGATCCCTGATAATGAAATGTTGATCCCAGTTAACCCAGTTTGCACTGGGGCAGCGTGGGGGGAGCTCTGGGGTTAATCTGGGACTGCAGGGACTGTGGGCTGACCTTGTTCTGTGGGATTTCTGCTCCTCGGGAATTCCTCGGGAATTCTGTGGGATCCCAGCTCTGTGGGATCCCTGCTCTGAGGGAATTCCTTGAGAATTCTATGGAATCCCTGCTCTATGAGAATTCCTCTGGAATCCTGTGGGATTCCAGCTCCGTGGGGATTCTGTGGAATCCCTGCTATGTGGGAATTCCTCTGGAATTCTGTGTGATCCCTGCTCTGTGGGATCCCAGCTCAGTGGGAATTCTGTGGGATCCCAGCTCAGTGGGAATTCTGTGGATCCCAGCTCTGTGGGAGTTCTGTGGATCCCAGCTCTGTGCAAATCCTGTGGGATCCCAGCTCTGTGGGATCCCAGCTCCTCGGGAATTCCTCAGGAATTCTGTGGATCCCAGCTCTGTGAGAATCCCGTGGGATCCCAGCTCCTCGGGAATTCCTCAGGAATTCTGTGGATCCCAGCTCTGTGAGAATCCTGTGGGATCCCAGCTCCTCGGGAATCCCTCAGGAATTCTGTGGATCCCAGCCCCACTGGATTTGCTGCACGCCTGGAGGATTATGTAAGATCTCGCTGATTCCTCCAGCCTCGCTCTGCTGGGGTTTGCAGCTCGGTGCAGGGAGGAAACACAGCAAAAACCTGTCAGAAAATGGAGAGAGCCCAAAATAAACAAACGGGAAGGGCCAAAAAACCCTTTAATTGAGAGAGAGCTGCTCCTTCCTCCGTGCTGCTGCTGTGTCCGTTCTCAGAGCTCAAATAAAAACGTGTGGCCAAGTCCAGAAACACCTGATGGGGCAGGAACCTGTGGGATTGAGGTGCTTGTCCCCCCGAGGGGGTGGAGGAGCAGCTCAGAAGCTGATCTGGAAATAGAGTCGATTCTTTTCGTTGTTGTTTTTGTATTTTTAAATGTCCTGTCGCTGCTTGCTGTGGGGGAAGGAGTTGAGTGATCATGGAGTGATAATCGAGGGCTGTGTCAGGAGGGATTTGGGCTGGATTTTGGGGATTTAGGGTGGATTTAAGGAAAGTTCTTCCCCCAGAGGATGCTGAGGCACAGGAACAGCTCCCCAGGGAATGGGCTCCAGGATGGGATGGGATTTTGGGATGGGATTTTGGGATGTGCTGTTCAGGGCCAGGAGCTGGGGGTGATCCCTGGGGGTTTGTGCTGCTCCATGAGGGCTTCTGGAAGTCTCTGATGCTGCTGAGGAGGAGCAAAACATGGGGGGCTGAGGTTATTTTGGGGTTTTCCCTGCAGGTTTTTAGGGCTGGAAAGGCACCAAAGCACCGAGTGTGGCCAGTGCGTGGGGAATTCTTGGGAATTCCTGGGAGGGAATTCTCTGGCTGCAGGCAGGGCTTGTGCACTGCTGGGATCTGAGGTGCCGCTGGCCTCGGGGCTCCAGGGATTTTTAGGCATCTGTGGAGTTTATAAAGTTTATTTTTAGGCACTTGTGGAGTTTATAAAGTTTATTTTTAGGCACTTGTGGAGTTCATCAAGTCAGGATGGTGGCAGGGATTAAACATTCCCATCTGGAAGGTGCTGCTTGGCCATGGATGCAGCAGAATCTGCTGATTTTAAAGCAAGTAGGGCTGAAATTTTCATATTAAGACCTCAGCTTTTCCCAGCCTGTGTTACAGATCCTCCTGGGAAGGTTCTGGTCTAGGATTTAAGAATGGCTTTAGGCACAAAAACAAGGTTTAAGTTGAGCATTTGAGGCTGGGTCTGGTGTCACACTCCGGCTGTGAATTAAACACAGCAACTTTGTTCCAGCTTCTGATAAAATAAATCATTTTGCAGTAGCAGAGAACGGCCTTGTGCACACCTGGGGCAGAGTTAAACACAGCACAAATCCAGAGTTTAATCTGAAATAGGCTCGTTTTAGATATTAGGGGTCTTGTAAGGTCAGTAATGTTGGTGAAAATACTCTGGAGTGCTCAGGATAGAAACATTTAATTGTATCCATTCAGGGATATTTTGGGTCACTCCTGCGTCTGTGGGGTCACTCCTGGGTCTGTGGCTCCTTCCTTTCCTTCCTTTCCTTCCTTTCCTTCCTTTCCTTCCTTTCCTTCCTTTCCTTCCTTTCCTTCCTTTCCTTCCTTTCCTTCCTTTCCTTCCTTTCCTTCCTTTCCTTCCTTTCCTTCCTTTCCTTCCTTTCCTTCCTTTCCTTCCTTTCCTTCCTTTCCTTCCTTTCCTTCCTTTCCTTCCTTTCCTTCCCCTTCCTTCCCTTCCTTCCCTTCCTTCCCTTCCTTTCCTTCCTTCCCTTCCTTTTCCCTTTCCTCCCCTTTTCCCTTTGCCCCCCAGGAATTTTCCTGCCTTTCCCAGCAGTGACTCGGTTTCCCCTCAGAAGCAGGCAGTGTCAGATTTTTGGGGTAAAGCTCGGTGATTTTGGGGTTTGTCCCGGGAGTCTGGGTGCAGTTCCTGTGCCCACCTGTGCCAGGTGAGGAGCAGGCCCCCCTCCCCCGGGGTTCCCGGGCCGGGGGCGGGGCCGGGGGGCGGGTTTTGGCAGGGCAGGGTGACAAGGGAACATTTCCTGTGCGGATCCAATGTCTCCATCTGGAAGTGCTCGCGAATGGGGTGAGAATCGCTCTGATTTTCACTCAGTCCCGAGCCAGGAGTTTGTTATTTATAGCCAAGGAGTAGCAAACTCCCACTGCACACACGGGGCCATAAAATAATATTTGCAGTTTTGTTTCCTGTGGTTTGATATTTCTGCCTGTGCCTCTCCTGAGCTGTGATATCTGAATTATTTCCCAAATATTTCCCTCAGAGCTGCTGTGCTTTTCCATCCAGCCCCAGCGTGGAGGTGCCAGCCCTGCTGGGGAGGTGACACCCGGTGACACCTGAGGTGTCCTGAGCAGGCAAACCCAGCCCGTGGAGAATTCCCTGTGGAGGGAGTCGCTGTTTCAGTGCATTCCAAAGCTCTTTTAAGTTTATTTTTTTTTGTCATCCATTCTTTTAGCTGTTTTTAAACAAAAGCTGCATTTTTAGACATCAGAACACCTTGTGTAATAACAACTAAAAAGGTATTAATTAAAAAACAAATCACTGAAATTACTGGAATTCCAACAACAAAACCCAGTTTCACAGCCTGCTCTCCTGCTTTATTTATCCATCCTCCTGCTGCAGCCTTTCCCTCGCTGACCATCTTGCAGCTCAGCGTGCAGACAGGTGGCCAGTCCCCAAATCCCTGCCTGCTGTCCCTGCTGTCCCTGCTGTCCCCTGCTGTGCTGGGTGAGTGAGGTGCTGCAGGACACAAAGGCAGAGCAGAGGGCTCAGCCCTGTGCCAAACCCCCCGTGCTGGGCCCAGCCTGGGCTGGGGCTGCCCTGTGCCTGCTGGAGATGCTCCAGCCAAGCCTTGCCCTGCGAAGGGACAGAGCAATTGAACCCTCCAGTTGCTGCTTTGTCCCCAGTTCTGATGGTTGCTGTCCCTCTGTGCCCTCCAGGTGCAGCTGAGCTCCCACTGCCCTGCTGCTTCTTCATTTCTGTGCTTTCTTCCTCTCTCTAAGTGGAGTTCAGCTCCATTGCCACGCTGGTTGTTGATGGTTCTGATGGTTCCCCTCCCCAGGTGAAATTCAGCTCTGTTCCTTGCAGGTTGTTGCTGGTTTCTGATGGTTATTGCTGGTTGTTGCCAATGGTTGCCAATGGTTGCTAACAGTTCCTGGTCACTCCCCAGGTGCAGCTGAGCCCGTTCCCTGCAGGTTGTTGCAGGTTGTTGCCGGTTGTTGCTGACGGTTCCTGGTCTCTCCCCAGGTGCAGCTGACCCTGTTCCCTGCTGGTTGTTGCTGGTTGTTGCTGGTTTCTGATGGTTGTTGCAGGTTGTTGCTGGTTGTTGCTGATGGTTCCTGGTCTCTCCCCAGGTGCAGCTGACCCGTTCCCTGCAGGTTGTTGCAGGTTGTTGCCGGTTGTTGCCGGTTGTTGCTGATGGTTCCTGGTCTCTCCCCAGGTGCAGCTGACCCCATTCCCTGTTGCTTGTTGCTGGTTTCTGATGGTTTCTGATGGCTGTTGCTGGTTTCTGATGGCTGTTGCTGGTTTCTGCTGGCTGTTGCTGGTTTCTGCTGGCTGTTGCCGGCTGTTGCCGGCTGTTGCCGCTGTTGCTGAGGGCTCCTGCTCTCTCCCCAGGCGCAGTGAGCCGTTGTGCTGCCGTGTCCCTGCCCTGTCCCAAGCTGGCGATGTCCCGGGTGCCCAGTCCCCCCCCTCCGGCTGAGATGTCCAGCGGGCCGGTGGCCGAGAGCTGGTGCTACACACAGGTCAGTCAGCTCGGGGAGTTACACACAGCTTACACACAGCTTACACACAGGTCAGTCAGCTCGGGGAGTTACACACAGGCTTACACACAGCTTACACACAGGTCAGTCAGCTCGGGGAGTTACACACAGCTTACACACAGCTTACACACAGGTCAGTCAGCTCGGGGAGTTACACACAGCTTACACACAGGTCAGTCAGCTCGGGGAGTTACACACAGCTTACACACAGCTTACACACAGGTCAGCCAGCTCGGGGAGTTACACACAGCTTACACACAGCTTACACACAGGTCAGCCAGCTCGGGGAGTTACACACGGCTTACACATAGGGGGTTACACACAGGTCACCTGAGCTCAGCTCTGGGGACACACAGGGAGTTCCACACATGTCAGCTCAGTTCTGGGAGTTGCACACTGTAGTTACACACTGCAGTTACACAGAGACTTACACAGCGAGCAGTTGTACACACGGGGAGTTATGGCAGTTACACAGACAGTTACACAGTTACACACAGCAATCACCCTGCAGTTACACAGAAAGTTACAGACAGTTATACAGAGCAATCACTGCAGTTACACAGTTACACACACAGTTACACACAGCAATCACACTGCAGTTACACACACAGTTACACACGGAGTTACAGGGTAGTTATGGCAGTTACACAGCAGTCACAGCAGTTACACACAGCAGAATCACAGCACTTACTCAGCAGTTACTCAGGGCAGTTACTCAGCAGTTACACACAGGGATGACAGCAGTTACTCAGCTCCCATTCTCTCCCCCCAGATCAAGGTGGTGAAGTTCTCCTACATGTGGACCATCAACAACTTCAGCTTCTGCCGTGAGGAGATGGGGGAGGTGATCAAGAGCTCCACCTTCTCCTCTGGGGCCAACGACAAACTCAAGTGGTGAGAGCAGGGACAAGGGTTCAAATTTGGGGAGAGCAGGGACAAGGGTTCAAATTTGGGGAGAGCAGGGACAAGGGTTCAAATTTGGGGAGAGCAGGGACAGGGGGAGATTTGGGGAGAGCAGGGACAGGGGCAGATTTGGGAGAGCAGGGAGAGGGGTCTAGATTTGGGATTTGGGGACAGGGGGCAGATTTGGGAGAGCAGGGACAGGGATCCAGATTTGGGATTTGGGGACAGGGACACAGGGAATCCATGGGAATATCCAGGGACAGGGGTTCAGCTTTGGGGTGGGATTTGGGGAGAGCAGGGAGAGGAGTTCAGCACTGGGATGGGTTTTGGTGAGAACAGGGAGAGGGGCTCATCTTTGGGGTGGGTTTTGGGGGCTTTGGGACCCTGGGAATCCATGGGAACTTCCAGGGAGAGGGGTTCAGTATTGGGGTGAATTTTGGGGGCTTTGGGAGCCAGGGAATCCATGGCAGCATTGTCATCCTGCCCAGCACAGCCCCAGTGCCTCAGCAGTGCTGAGTTTGCACACAAACCAAACCAGATTTATTCACCCCCACAGCAGGTTTCTGTGCCAGGTCCAGGTCAGGCTGTGGGGCTGCTCTGCCCATTTCACCCTCCCAGTTCCATGGGGCTCAAAAGGGAATTTTTGCTGCTGTGAATCCCTTCCTGTAAACAGCAGCTTTGTGTGGAGGGAAGTGCCAGTGTCCCCTCAGTGCTCCTGCCCAGGAGCTGCTGCCTCATTTGGGGCCTTTCCCTTCCCCTAAAGCTCCCTTGTCCCCCTGAGGCCTCAGTGATTCCCATAACTCCGAGTGGGCTTTGCTCTGAGCCCTGTCCTGCTGCATCCCTGGCCTCTGCTCCTGCTTTTATTCACCATTTCCCTTTCCAGCAGCACCCCAGGAGGAGCTGTACCCCTGGGATCCACTGAGAGCTCTGCTGTGGGTGCAGAGCTGTGCTATCCCTGCCCTGCCTTTGTTCCTTCACCTTTGTGCCCTCCCTGCCACATCTGGCTCTGTGCATTTTGCTCCCTGTGTGTGGGAGCTGTTCATTATCTGTCTGCTTTTTGTTCTTGCTGGATTCTGTGTCAGCTTGCAGGTCATGGAGGAGCCTCTTCCTGCCTTTTCTTCACACAGGAGGAGTTTTTTTCCTTTTAACCCTGGCTGGTTTTATTTTGTTAAGACCCACCAACCTTCCAGAAATCCCTTGTTCCTCACAGTTGCCTCCTGTGGAATTTTATCAATTTTGTTGCACTTCCTGCAACCCATTCCCTCAATTTTATTTATTTCACTTTCCTTTTGTGAGGATTGGTATCCAGGAGGCTTCTCAGCTATTCCAGCCCTTCTCCCTGGGATTTGTTGGCTTGCCCACCTAGGTTGGGATTGTTGGCTTGCCCATAACCCCTGGGTGTTTTTCTCAGTGTGGGGGTGCAGCTGTACCCCAGCTCTGCTCCTCTCACCTTCCTGTGCTCCCCTGGGGCTCAGGGCTTGTTACCAGCCCTGGTTTGCTGTGGAAATGTGGGAACCCCACGTGGAAAAATCCCTTCCCTGAGCCTGCCCTGTGCCCCTTTTATGGGTGCAGGAATCCCACAGTGCCCAGCCCTGAACCTGCCCTGTGGAAATATGGGAATCAATCAATGTGGGAATCCCTTCCCTGAGCCTGCCCTGTGGAAATGTGGGAATCAATCAATGTGGGAATCCCTTCCCTGAGCCTGCCCTGTGCCCCTTGCAGGTGTTTACGTGTGAACCCCAAGGGCCTGGATGAGGAGAGCAAGGATTACCTGTCCCTGTACCTGCTGCTCGTCAGCTGCCCCAAGAGCGAGGTCAGGGCCAAGTTCAAGTTCTCCATCCTCAACGCCAAGGGAGAGGAGACCAAGGCTATGGGTGAGTGAGACCCTTGTGCAGGGGGAGAAACCCTTCCTGGGGTGGGGGGAAACCTTCCTGGGGTGAGTGAGACCCCTCTTTGTGTGAGAAAACTCCCTCTGGGGTGGGTGAGACCCCTCTGGGTGGGGGAGAAACCTTCCAAGGTGGGTGAAACCCTTCCTGGCGTGAGTGAGTTCCCTCCTTGGATGAGTGAAACCCATTTTTGTGAGAGTGAGACTCCTCCTGGGGTGAGTGGGAGCCCTCCTGGGGAGGGTGAAACCCCTCCTGGGGTGGGTGGGAGCCCTCCTGGGCTGCTCTGGGCCGGGCTTTGGCCTCTGGGCCGGGTTAAGCCCGGGTTAAGCCGGGCCTATCCCGCAGAGAGCCAGCGCGCCTATCGCTTCGTGCAAGGCAAGGACTGGGGCTTCAAGAAATTCATCAGGAGAGATTTCCTGCTGGATGAGGCCAATGGGCTCCTGCCAGATGACAAACTGACCCTGTTCTGTGAGGTGAGCCCTGCTCTGGGAGCCAGCCCTGGGCAAATCCTGCAATCCCAGGCAGGTCCTGCCAGCCCTGGGCAAGTCCAACAGTCCCAGGCAGGTCCTGCTTCCAGCCCTGGGCAAGTCCTGCCAGCCCTGGGCAAGTCCATCAGTCCCAGGCAGGTCCTGCCAGCCCTGGGCAAGTCCATCAGTCCCAGGCAGGTCCTGCTTCCAGCCCTGGGCAAGTCCAGCCAGCCCTGGGCAAATCCTGCAATCCCAGGCAGGTCCTGCTTCCAGCCCTGGGCAAGTCCTGCAGCCCCAGGCAGGGCAGCTCCTGCAGCCTCAGGCAGCCCCAGGAAGGTCCTGCAGCCTTGGGCAGGTCTGACCCTTCCCTCCCCCAGCTCTCACTGCTGGATGTCTGCCCCTCCCTGACCCACCCCTCTGCTTCCTGCTCCATTTGCCCTGGATGGAGATGGGATTTGGGCAGGTTTGGTGATCATTCCTGCTGCTTTGGTGTTCCCATCTCTCTGTTTGTGCTCCCTTATTTTGGGATAATCCCAGCCTGGAATGCCCTGCTCAGTGAAAGAGAGCTTCTCTTTATTTCCTTCAATGGCTCTGCAAGCCAGCAGAGAGAAAAATGGCAGAAAATGGGATTTTTACAGTAATCACCATTTTCTGCTCCTTGTGTTTATGTTTTTCTACACCACCATTATTATTTCACTTGTGCTCTTCCAGCCAAAGATGCAGCCAGTAACTTCCAAACCCAGGGATTTAAGTAGGAAAACCTTAATGAGCAAATAGAAACTCTAATTTAGTGTCTTCAGAGCTTCTTCTGCCTCACTCCCATTGTCTTTTTAACTACAAACCCCTTCCTGGAGCTGCTTTTTTTTTTTTTTTTTTTTTTTTCCCAGAAGAGAGCAGAACAAGTTGTTCTCTCCTTGCATCTCCTGCACTGTTTTTTTCTGGGAGTCTTTTCTTTTGCTGTGATTCCTTTCAGGAATAAAAGAAGGGCTTCAAAGTCCTTTGACAGCTGGGATTTTTTTGGGGGGTTTTGGTTTTGGGTTTTTTTTTTTTAGATTTTGCCCATCATAATCATGCACATGTTTAAATGAACAAACATCTCAAGGATGTTTGATCAGCAGCACAAATTCCCAGGGATGGAGGGAGCCCTTCCCAGAACACAAAATGGGAGGAGAAAGGAGAAGCTGGCGTGGCAGAAACCAATTCTGATCTGCTTTGGCATCCAAGGCTGGGATCCTTTATCTTTTCCTTCTTCCTTTGCTTTTTCTTCTTCCTTTGCTTTTTCCTTCTTCCTTTGCTTTTGCCATTCTTTTCCTTTCCTTTCTACTTTCCTTTTTCCTTTCCCCTTTCCTTTTTCCTTTCCTTTTTCTTTTTTCCATTCCCTTTTCCTTTTTCCTTTTCCTTTTTTCCTTTTCCTTTTTTTCCTTTCCTTTCCTTTCCTTTCCTTTCCTTTCCTTTCCTTTCCTTTCCTTTCCTTTCCTTTCCTTTCCTTTCCTTTCCTTTCCTTTCCTTTCCTTTCTTTCCTTTCCTTTCCTTTCCTTTCCTTTCCTTTCCTTTCCTTTCCTTTCCTTTCCTTTCCTTTCCTTTTCCCACTCCCTTTTCCCACTCCCTTTTCCCATTCCTTTGCTTTTTCCTTGGTTTCCTTGGGTTTGGCTGTGTTTTAGAATGTTGAACTCTCCTGGGGTGGATTTTGGCTGTGTTTTAGGGTGTTTTAGGGGTTTGACTGCTGAAGGAGAAGCAGAGGGCACTGTGGGGTCACAGCCTGCCCCTGTGGGCTCTGTGGATGCCTCACTCCCCTGGAGGAATCCATCACCCCTGGCTGCTGCATTATTGATCAGGGAGAAACTGGGTCAGGTGTGGTGGCTGGAAAAAATCAGGAAAGAGCAAAAATCCAGTTCCACTTCCTTCAGAAAGCTCCTGATGGATGTGCTGGCAGTGTGGGATTTGGGATTTGGGGTGGTGCAGGGATCTCCTCAAAGAATCCTTTAAAAGTGGGGAATTTGGAACCTCCTGTGCCTGAATCAAGGGCTTTGCCTTGCCCAGGGCTGTGGGGGTGCCCTGGGGTGCTCTGCCCTGGCCTGGAGCAGAGCTGAGAGGGAAACCTGCTGGCATTTGGGATTTAGGGGGGTGAAAGGATCTCCTCAAAGAATCCTTTAAAAAATCCTTTTAAAGTTTGGAACCCCCCTGTGCCTGAATTAAGGGCTCTGGGCTGCGTGGGTGCCCTGGGTGCCCTGTGGGTACCCTGTGGGTGCTCTGGGTGCCCTGTGGGTGCCCTGCCCTGGGCTCTATGGGTGCTCTGGGCTGTGTGGGGGTGCTCTGGGCTGTATGGGGGTGCTCTGGGATGTCCCTGAGCCCTGCTGTCCCCAGGTGAGCGTGGTGCAGGACTCAGTGAACATCTCAGGGCAGAACACCATGAACATGGTGAAGGTGCCCTGTGGGTGCTCTGGGCTGTGTGGGGGTGCTCTGCGGTGCTCTGGGTGCCCTGTGGGGGTGCTCTGGGTGCCCAGGGCTGTCCCTGAGCCCTGCTGTCCCCAGGTGAGCGTGGTGCAGGACTCAGTGAACATCTCAGGGCAGAACACCATGAACATGGTGAAGGTGCCCGAGTGCCGCCTGGCCGACGAGCTGGGCGGGCTCTGGGAGAACTCGCGCTTCACCGACTGCTGCCTCTGCGTGGCTGGCCAGGAGTTCAAGGGCCACAAAGCCATCCTGGCAGGTACTGGGGGTCTTTGGGCATCTGGGGGCCAGGGAGGGGTTTGGGGTCAGGGGATGGGGTCACAAAGCCATCCTGGCAGGTACTGGGGGGTCTTTGGGCATCTGGGGGCCAGGGAGGGTTTGGGGTCAGGGGATGGGGTCAAAAGCCATCCTGGCAGGTACTGGGGGGGTTTGGGGTCAGGGAATTGGGGCACAAAGCCATCCTGGCAGGTACTGGGGAGGGGTCTTTGGGGTCAGTGAATTGGGGCCACAAAGCCATCCTGGCAGGTACTGGGGGGGTCCTGGGGGGCCAGAGATGGGTTTGGGGTCAGGGAATGGGGAAGATGGGGTCACAAAACCATCCTGGCAGGTACTGGGGGGGTCCTGAGGGGCCAGGGAGGGGTTTGGGATGGGGAGAATGGGGGGAATGGGGGTGTGGAGGGAACAGTTTGGGATGGAGGGAATGGTTTGGGATCAGGGAATCATTTGGATGGAGGGAATGGGAGGAAATGGATTGGAATGAAGGAAATGGTTTAGGATGGAGGGAATGGATTGGAATGAAGGGGACAGTTTGGGATGGAGGGAACAGTTTGGGATGGAGGGAGCTGGCAGCAGCACCCAGCCCTTCCCAGGGGGTGCAGCACTCCCAGAGGACTCAGCATTCCAGGATTGAGCATTCCCAGGGGTGCAGCATTCCAGGATTGAGCACTCCCCAGGAGCTCTGTTCCCCCTGTTCCCCACAGCACGATCCCCCGTGTTCAGCGCCATGTTCGAGCACGAGATGGAGGAGAGCAAAAAGGTGAGGCCTGAGGGGATGGTCCTGCTCAGGGGATCCCCTCTGGTGCCTGGAACTGTTCCCCTCCCTGCAGGGAGCAGGAAAAGAGGGATTTGGGATCCATTGGCAATTTGTTCCTTTGGGAAAGAGGCTGGGGGGGACAGGGAGAATGTGGGATACAGCTTAGAGTTCTTCCATCCACATATTTTCTTTTTCCTCTCCTTTCCTCCAGTTCCTCCTCTTTTTCCCTTCCTTTCCCCTTCCATTTCCTCCTCTTTTTCCCCTTCCTTCCCCCCTTTTTTCCTCCCTTCTTTTCCCTCCTTTCCCCTCCCTCTTCCCTTCCTTCCCCTCCATTTTCCCCCTCTCTTTTTCAAGTTATCACCCTGTGACACTGCAGGATTTTGGGGTGGGGGGAGCCCTGGATTCCCTTGGCAAACCCCCAAGATCTCCTTTTTTCCCTTTGCAGAACCGGGTTGAGATCAACGACGTGGAGCCCGAGGTGTTCAAGGAAATGATGTGCTTCATCTACACGGGCAAGGCCCCCAACCTGGACAAGATGGCAGATGATCTGCTGGCAGCTGCTGACAAGGTGAATAAATGCAGCATTTCTGGGGTGTGGGGGAGCTGGGAATGGCCTGGGATGAGCAGGATCCTTGGGACTGGGGAACCTGCACACGCAGCTGGAGCATCAGCACATCTGGAGCTGCACAGCTGGAGGCCCAGCAGGGATTTCTGTCTGCACTGCTCATTTTTAAACATTTCTGAAGCTTCCAGAGGACTCTGCTGCAGATCTCCCCATTAAACCAGCAGGAATTTTTTGCTCCACTGCTCATTTTTAAGGATTTTTGGGAGCTCCCAGAAGAGCCTGATCTGAGCTGGGCTGAGCAATTCCAGAGCAGGGCCCAGGGATGTTTTCCATGTGCTTATTCCCAAATCCCAGAGCAGGGCTGGCTCTGGACAGACAGTTCTGGGAAGTGCTGCTGCTTTTCCTGCTGCACTGCCACTCCCTGCTGCTCCTGGAATTCCCTGGGAGCTCCTGGAATTCTCTGGGTCTCTCCTGGAATTCCCTGGGGCTCTCCTGGAATTCCCTGGAAGCTCCTAGAATTCCCTGGGGCTCCCCTGGAATTCCCTGGGGCTCTGCCCCCTAGTGCAGTCTCTGAAATCCTGGGATTCTCCCTTTTCCTGGAATCCTGGAATTCTCCCTTCTGAAATCCTGGAATTGTCCCTTCTCCTGAAATCCTGGGATTCTCCTGTGCTGGGGATTCCTGGTGGGGGCTCTTTGTGTCCCTGGGCTCCATCCTGGGGCTGGCAGAGGAGGGAAAATCCCAGAATTCCAGCTGGGATTGAGGTGGGAGTCAGAGCCAGGAGATGCCAGAACTGATCACAGCCATGCCCAGGATTCCTGGGATTTTTCCAGGATTATCCAAGGCATTGCCTGGGGGAGCAGCACTGAGGGCAGGCAGAGCTTTAATTCTGATTTTTAATTCTGATTTTGCTGCCTTCTAACTCAGCTTTGCTTTCCCTTTCCAGCTCCTTGTGGGCCTTAAAAGCAGGAATAAAAAATAAAATAAATTAAAAAAATAAAATTAAAAACCCAGGAATAAAAAACTCCTCCAGGAAAACACATCAAGCATCCAATATTTACCCCAGGGACTGCAGCAGCTCCCTCAGAGCTCTGCTGTCCCTTAGGGAAAAGCTGTAATTAGCCCAAAACCAACCAAAATTCAACTCCAGGAGCTCCCAGTGCAGGAGGCTGGGGGGGAGAGAGGGAATTAAACAAGGAGGAAAGGGAAATGTTGCTGCTGAGAGCCCACAGTGGCCACTCTGGGCCAGAAATGTAATTAAAAATGAGTTCTTTGTGGCAAAAATGGAAGTAAAAAGTGGATACATGGAGGAGAATTTTCCATCTCCAGAGGGAGAGAGCCTGGCTTTGTTTGTTACATTTGAGGCTCTGACAGGCAATTATCCCAACTCAGGGCTGGCCCCATAAACTGCTTTATTTATTGAGACACATCAGCCAAGAAATTTGATTTGCCCTCTCAATTTACCAGAGAAAGCTCTGCCTGTGTTATCAGCCAGGCTTGGGGCTCAGGAGCTGGGACTGTGCCTTTAAATCCAATCCCAGCAGGGGAAATCTCACAGCCTAAAACCAATCAATCAATCAATCAATCAATCAATCAATCCATGAATTCATGGTGATGGAGCTGATCCCAGGGCAAAGATCCACAACATTCCTGAAGTGGAAGGAGCAGAATTTGAAGGTTCCCATCCCCCTGAGGTGTTCCTGCTGGAATTCCATGATTTTATCCCAGTGTGTCCTGGAGAGGCTGCAGGTGATGTGTGAGGATGCCCTGGGCAGTATCCAGGGATAATTCCAGGGGTAATTCCATTATTTTATCCCAGTGTGTCCTGGAGAGGCTCAGGGTGATGAGTGAGGATGCCCTGGGCAGTACCCAGGGGTAATTCCAGGGGTAATTCAGGGGTAATTCCAGGGGTAATTCCAGGGGTAATTCCAGGGGTAATTCCAGCTGTAATTCCATGGTTTTGTCCCAGTATGCCCTGGAGAGGCTGAAGGTGATGTGTGAGGATGCTCTCTGCAGTAACCTGTCTGTGGAGAATGCAGCTGAGATCCTGATCCTGGCTGACCTGCACAGCGCAGACCAGCTCAAAACCCAGGCTGTGGACTTCATTAATTAGTGAGTAATTGCTCCAGCATGGACAAACCCTTCCCTTTCCCCTTCCCTTTCCCCTTTCCCTTCCATTTCCCCTTTTCCTTCCATTTTCCCTTTCCCGTTTCTCATCTTTCCCTTTCCCTTCCTTTTCCCCTTTCCCTTTTCTTCCATTTTCCCTTTCTCCTTTCTCCTCTTCCTTCCTTTTCCCTTTCCTCTTTCCCTGCTCACTCCAAACCAGCCAAAGCTGGGCTCCTTCCCAACCCCAGATTCCAGATGAGTTGTTCAGTGTTCCCTGGGAGCAGCAGGGCTCCCAATCCATGCTGGCCATGCAGGGAGGGTTCTCTGCTCTGTTCTTTTTGAGTTCCCTCCCTGTGATCCATGGTTTATGCAGAATTCCACACCTGGAATTGCCCCAAATCCAGCTCAGCTTTGTCCCCTGGGCTTCTCCAGCCTGGGACCAGCGTGGGAGCTGCTCTGGGATCCCCAGGGGCTGCAGGCAGGGCAGGATCAGGGGGTTCTGACCCTGGGAGTGTCCTGGGCTAACAGGAGCTGTCCCTGCCCAGGGAGTGGAAGAGCTTTAAGGCCCTTCCAGCCCAAAGCATCCCATGATTTGATGCTGAGGGATTGATTCCATCCAGCAGCAGATGGAAAATCCCTGCCAAGCTTTAATAAATGGAATGTTTCTGACACTCAGTGCAGCTCTTCCTGTGCTTTTTATATCGATTGAAACCATTCCTGAGCTGGGAGCTCCCAGTTCTGCCATCCCACCTGGAGCTGTTGGGATGGGCTCCCAGTTCTGCCATCCCAGTTCTGCCATCCCAGTTCTGCCATCCCACCTGGAGCTGCTGGGATGGGCTCCCAGTTCTGCCATCCCACCTGGAACTGTTGGGAGCTCCCAGTTCTGTCATCCCACCTGGAGCTGCTGCAGCTTCTCCTCCTGCAATGGGGCTGAAATGGGGCCAGGCCCCTCAGACACCCAGCAGAGCCCAGTAGGAGAAACCCTGAGTTCCTCAGGAAGAGCCTGTAGGGCTGATCCTGTTAGCCCAGTTTGCTCCCCATTATCCCAGTTCTTAATCCCAGTTTGTTCCTGCCTATCCCAGTCCCTGATCCTGGCCCCTATTCCCAGTTATCCCAGTCTCTATTCCCAGTTATCCCAGCCTTTCACCCTGATTATCCCACTCCCCATTCCCAGTTCTCCCACTCCCCATTCCCAGTTATCCCAGTTCCCCCATTCCCACTCCCCCTTCTCAGTTCCCCAGTTATCCTAGTCCCCATTCTCATTTCCCCCACTCCCCATTTCTCCATTCCCATTCCTAGTCCCCCCAGTTATCCCAGCCCCCATTCCCACTCCCCATTCCCATTCCCACTCCCATTTCCCCACTCCCCATTCCCAGTTCCCCTATTCCCACTCCCCTTTCCCGTTCCCACTCCCCATTCCCAGTTCCCCCCCATTCCCACTCGCATTTCCCCACTCCCCATTCCCAGTTCCCCCATTCCCATTCCCATTTCCCCATTCCCATTTCCCCATTCCCAGTTCCCCATTCCCATTCCCCCGTTCCCAGTTCCCCCGTTCCCACTCCCCATTTCTCCATTCCCACTCCCCATTTCTCCATTCCCACTCCCCATTCCTAGTTCCCCCGTTCCCACTCCCATTTCCCCATTCCCATTCCCAGTTCCCCCATTCCCATTTCCCCATTCCCATTTCCCCATTCCCATTCCCAGTTCCCCCCAGTTCCCCATTCCCAGTTCCCCCACGCATTCCCCGCTAACCGCTGTGTCTCCGCAGCCACGCCTCGGACGTGATGGAGACGTCAGGCTGGAAGTCCATGGTGGTGTCGCACCCGCACCTGGTGGCCGAGGCCTATCGCTCGCTGGCCTCGGCGCAGTGCCCGTTCCTGGGCCCGCCCCGCAAGCGCCTCAAGCAATCCTAAACGCGGCCCTGGCTGAGCCGAGCTTTGTGCGAGCGCCCCGGCCCGGCCCGGCCCGGCGCGCCCTGCCCCGCCCTGCCCCGCCCTGCCCCGCTCCCACCGCGGGGAGCCCGAGGGGAGCCGGACCCCGCAGGGGGGACCCCGGACTTTGTCCAACAGCGCCGAGAAACTTTGGGGGAAACTTTGGGGAGGGTGGGCTCGGGGCTGTTCCGTTCCTGTGTCTGTTGTGTTCCCTTGCACCCGGTGCCTGAGCCCCGCAGGCCGGGCCCGCCCCGCCCCGCCCCGCCCCGCCCCGGGGCTCTGTGTCTGCGGGGGGGGCACTCAGCATTTTGGAAGGGCACAAACTCCACCCAGGGTTTGGGTTTTTTATTGGGGGGGGGCGAGCTCCTGGAGTATTTATGGCAAACTTTGGTGAGCTGGACCTTGGTGTGCCTCGCTGCCCCTCGGCCAGGAGATGAATTTGCTGTTTTAGCACTTGTGTGTCCACTGCAAACAGACAAAAAAAAAAACAAAAACAAAAACAAAACGGTTTCAAAAGCCCCTTTTGCTAAAAAAAAAAAAAAAAAAAAAAGTGAGCTCAGAGCAGGAGGGGCTGAGCTGGGAGAGGACTCAGAGCCCCGAGACAGTTTCTGCTTTCACCATCCTGGAAATGTTCTGGGCATTTCTCCCTGCTTTATTTCCCCTTCCTTCCCTCCTGATTTTTTAACAAAAAACAAAAATCCCCCAAGCCCTCCCAAGATGAATTTCACTGCTGCGTGCGAGTCCCGTGGTTCTTACACTGTTTGTACCTGGGCTGCCTGGCTGGGGCCAGCCCTGTCCCTTTCTATTTAGTCACTTCTTACAGCTGAGATCTTTCAATAGCTGGGAACTCTTTTTGTTGGTTTTTTTTTCTTTTTTTTTTTCTTTTGGAAAAAAAAAAATATAAATAATTCCTATTTTGTATCCTGTGGTATCTCTGGCCTTTTTATTTTCATTGTTATTATTTATTTTTTAATTTTGTTTTTAAGCTTCCTCCTGGTTCCTGCAAGCCAAGGGAGATTTTATTTTTTGGGGGAATGTTGCACAGGTTGAATGTTGAATTTCAATCCAAAATCTGTAGTTTCTCTTTGCAGGTGAGGCCAAAATTCCAGAGTTTTCTGTAATTCCTGCAGGATTTGGGTCCCCAAATCCCCAGGGAAGGGAACAGGAGCAGCTCCAGAGGGATCTGAAATTCTCCAAATCCCCCCACTTGTTCCTAATGACCTTTTTTGGAGTTAATTTAATATGAGGACATTTAATTAGAGAGGGTTTGGTTGGGTTCATTTGTTCTCTCTGACCTGCTGCCCACTCTTGCACTTGGCTGCAATTCCAGGCTCAGGCTGCAGGAAATTTGGCAACCCCAGATTCTGGGGTGTGTTTGATTTAAATTTAATTGAAATAGAAATAGAAATTTAATTTTAATTTAAAGCTGAGAGATGCACAAAAAGGGGGAGAAACTTCCCTGAGTGGGGCAGGAAAAAAAAGAAACTGGGGAAAAAAACCATGGAAAATAAAAGAGCAACACATGAAATAATTGGGGAAATAAATGGCCTGGGAGGATTTTGGGGAATAAATTGGAGAAATAAACAGGAGCAGCTCCCCAGGATTTGGCTTTTTGAAGTTCCCTGGGCAAGGCGTGGGCAGGGAAATCCAGGCCAGGTTGGGAATTGGGATTTTTGCTGCTCCTTCCATCAGATTCCAGCCCTGGGACTGAATTATTCAAATCCCTGGAGGAGCTGTGTTAATTGGGGGAGTTAATTGGGAGAGGAGGGGAATTATGGCATGGGGTGAGGAGGAATCGGGGGGGGAGGATGGAAAGATAATTATTATTATTAATTTTACTATTAATTTTATTTTATATTTTATTTTTATTTTTATTTTATTATATTAATACATTATTATATGTTATATATTATGTATATATTTACATATTTACATATTTAAATTTATTTGGTTTATTATTTTATTTATTTGTTTGGGGGATTTTTTTTTTTTTTTTTTGGGGATTGATTTATTTGTTTATTAATTTAATTATTGGGGGGCTTTATGTATTTATTTAGTATTTTTTTTGCTTATTTATTTCTTCTCCTCTTGCTCCCAGGAAGAGCTCCCTGGATCCCTGATTCCCCCCAGGAGCAGCAGGAAAAGGTGAGGATTCCATCCATAAACTGGGACAGCCCCAGGTCCCAAAAAAACCCCAAAATAACCCTGGAGTTCTTCCCAGGCTCAGCAATTCCCCCCTGCTGAGGATTTTTGGGATGCTGGGATTGGATTTTCCAAAGGGTTTTTTTGGGTGTGGCTGCTCCCACAAATCCTGGAGGAGATTTTGGAAAAATCCCTTGGAATGTGGGTGAAATCCAGGAATTCTGGGGGTATGGAAAGCAGAGCCCAACATTCCCTGATCCCAAAACCTCACTTGTGCCCATGGATTGTAAATCCTGCTATTATGGGTAATTAAAATCTCCTAATTAAATTAAATCCATCTGGCTGAGCCCAGCGAGCCAAGGAGGGCGTTAATTAAAGATCCCAATGTTAATTAAAGATCCCAACATTTGCTGTGACCCAGGATCAGCAAATCCCTGTCCTGGGCAAAGTGCTGGAGCATCCCAAAATCCAGGGGGTGAGGAAAAAAATCCAGGAATGGCTCTGGGATTCCATGGAATTCTTCCCAGGGAATTAAAAAAAAAAAAAAAAAAAAACAATTGGAGATGGGAGCAGATTATTAATGGGATGGGGATGGGAATGGGAATGATGGGAATGGGAATGGGAATGGGGATTGGGAATGATGGGAATGGGGAATAGGGATGGGAATTTGGAATGAAAATGGGGAATGGGAGTGGGAATGGGGAATTTGGAATGATGGGAATGGGATTTGGGAATGATGGGAATGGGAATGGGATTTGGGAATGATGGGAATGGGAATGGGGAATGGGAATGGGGATAATGGGAATGGGGATGGGGAATGGAAATGGGATTTGGGAATGGGATTTGGGAATGAGGATGGGATTTGGGAATGGGAGTGGGGAATGGGATTTGGGAATGGGGAATGGAGAATGGGGATGGGATTTGGGAATGGGAATGGGATTTGGGAATGGGGAATGGGATTTGGGAATGGGATTTGGGAATGGGGATGGGATTTGGGAATGGGAAGGTTCCAGGCTGGATTTCCCATCCAGGGGGATGTGTCAGATGCTGGGGATGAGCAGAGGGAGCAATTCCCAAGGTTTGGGAGCAGCAGGAGATGCCCAGTGCTGCTCAGGATCCCGGGATGCTCCAGCCCAGCCTCAGCCTCCTCACCCCTCACTCCTGGCCAGATCCCAGCAGGAATCTCCTGCAGCCCCATCTCTGCCCAGCAGAGATTCCAGTGCTCTGGAATTGTGTTCTCCTGACCAGGACACAACATCCCAGAGTCTGCAGCTGGGGATTCCCTGGCACTCCCTGCTGTGGGAGAGGGGAAGTGCCTGTTCCTGCAGGCAGAGCCCCTGGAAAAGCCTGGGAATGTGGGAGCACTCCTGCATTTCCACAGCCACCACAGTTCCATGGAATTGGGGATCAGCAGCTCCCAAAGCCGGGCCCATGCTGGGATGGGCTGGGATCCCCCATCCCCCTCCCTGTGCCATCCCCATCCCCTGGGCGTTCTGCAGCAATCCTGAATTATTGAGGGAATTTCTGCTGCAGGGATGGAGCTGGGAATTCTCTGCTGAGGACTTGGAGTCTGCAGGGATTTGAGCAGGAGCTGGAGGACTTTTCCATTCCTGTCCCTGACAGCTTTCCCTGATTGTTTGTTTGTTTGATTGTTTGTTGTTTTTTTCCCCAGGTCTGAACTGTGTTTTCCATCCTCCCGAATTTCCCTCTCCTGTTTTCCTGCTTCTCCTGCCTGTGGATCCCGTGCTGGGCTCCAGCATTCCCAGGATTTCCATTCCCTGATCCCAGGGGATCCAGGCAGCTCCTGCAGCCTCGGGAGGAGCCCCTGGGGCTGGGGAAGGGACCAGAGCCATGGAAAACCTGGAGCCACCCATCACCCCTCTTCCTTTGGGATTGCATCCCAGACCTTTGGGAATCCTTTGGGAATCCTTTGGGAATCCACGTGGGAGCAGCTGGGTCCCTTTTCCTTTCCCTTTCCCTTTCCCTTTTCCTTTCCCTTTCCCTTTCCCTTTCCCTTTCCCTTTCCCTTTCCCTTTCCCTTTCCCTTTTCCTTTCCCTTTCCCTTTCCCTTTCCCTTTTTCCTTTCCTTTCCTCTTTTTCCTTTCCTTTCCCCTTTTTCCTTTCCTTTCCTCCCAAAATCCACTCTGGGATGCTGGAGAGGGTTTGGGATGGAATTCCAAAAGTTTTTCCTGCCCACTGGGATCATTCCCGGATCAATCCCAGGCTGCCCTGTGAAGTAACAGCTCTGGGAATTCTGGGGATAATTGGGAATTCCGGGATAATCGGCAATTCCGGGGATAATCGCTCCTGCTTTGCCTCCCTGCCCACTCCCAGGGATGGGTTTGGGATGGAGAGTTTGGGATGAGCGGTTTGGGATGTGGGATTTGGGATACAGGATTTGGGGTGCAGGATTTGGGGTGGGGGTTTAGGATGTGGGATTTGGGATGCAGGGTTTGGGGTGCAAGGTTTGGGATGGGGGTTTGGGATCCAGGATTTGGGATGTGGGATTTGGGATGCAGGGTTTGGGGTGCAAGGTTTGGGATGGGGGTTTGGGATCCAGGATTTGGGATGTGGGATTTGGGGTGCAGGGTTTGGGGTGCAGGATTTCAGATTCAGGATTTGGGATGGAGAATTTGGGATGAGCAGTTTGGGATGCAGGGTTTGGGATCCAGGATTTGGGGTGCAGGATTTGTGATGCAGGATTTGGGGTGGGGGTTTGGGATCCAGGATTTGGGGTTTGGGGTGTGGGTTTTCCCCGGGCGCTGGGGCTCCCGCGGCTCCCGAGCAGGAATTCTCCTCCCGCCGGGAGCCGCGGCCCGTCCTGGTCTCCGTAGAAACGGCGGCTCCGGCGCCTCCTCCCGCTCCCGGGGCTTCTCCCGCCGCCCGATCGCTGCCTTCGCTCCCAATTGCTCCAACTTCTGTCGGCTTTGGGTTGGTTTATTCTTTTCTTTTTTTTTTTTTTTTTTTTTTTTTTTTTTTTTTCAGTGTCGCCTCACCGGGATTTTAACAATTTTTTTTTTTTTCTTCCAGCAGCATTTGAATCCTCAGGGAATCTTTTGAATTCCCCACATTTCCCCCTCCCCAACCCAAACGTCGCTCCCGGTATTTCCTGGAAAGGCGAAATTTCCCGGAGCTTTCTCCAGCTCTTGGGGCTGCTCATGGATTGTGGATTTTGGAGGATTTTGGGAAGCAGCTCCTGGCTGGATGTGGGAGCTCATCCTGAAACTCGGCCAGCAGCCAGCAGAGCTCTCCCAGAGCTCTGGAGAACGGATTTATTTGGGGAATAAATAAATTTTGGGAAGTACAAACCCTGCTCCAAGGGCAGGACCTGTCCTGTGAGGGCGGGGAGGGATTTTTGGTGCTCTGGATTCGGGGAGTTTGGGGAGAAAAGGTAGGGAAGTGGCTTTTTTTGGTCTTTTCTGGAGGAGGGAATGTTCCAGGGGAAGTGGGAGACAGAAATTTGGACGTCTGGGAAGGGGAGGAGGTTGGGAATGCCCCAAAAATAGGAGCCTGAAATTTGGATATCCGGGAATTGGGATTACCCGGCAGCTGGGAATGCCCGAATAGGTGAGAGACTGAAATTCGGGTGTCTGGGGAGAGGCAGGAAATTGGGAATAGCACAAAAACAACAGCCTGGGGTTGGGATTCCTGGGGAAAAGGAGGAAATTTGGAACGCGCAGCAGCCGGGCAGGGAGTCTGGGGGCGCAGGTCCTGGCAGCCCAAAGCTGGAGCCCGTTCCCAGGTCCTGGATCGCAGGTCCTGGCAGCCCAAAGCTGGAGCCCATTCCCAGGTCCTGGATCGCGGCCACCCCTCATTCCCAACCCCTGCGGACACTTCAGGAAGAACTCCGGCCCTGCCTCGGTGCCACCGTCAGTGTTTTATTCCCGGTTTCTGTTCCTTCCCTGGGGATGGAGCCCCCGGTCTGAGCTCCCCGGGAACGGCGGCGCCGGGAGCCGCGAGCGGGCGGGGATCGGGAAAGGATCCGGGAATGGGGCAGGGCAGGGATTTGGGCAGGGATTTGGGTATGGATCCGAATTTGGGCAAATTTGGATCCAGATTTGGGCAGGGATCACGTCAGGAATTTGGGTATGGATGTGGGTATGGATCCGGACACGGATCAGGACACGGGTCGGGGCAGGGGTTTGGGTATGGATCTAAATTTGGGCAAATTTGGATCCAGATTTGGGCAGGGATCGGGCAGGGCAGGGATTGGGGGAGGGATCGGGACAGGGATTTGGGTGTGGATCCAGGTGTGGATCCGGGCAGGGATTTGGGCAGAAATCCAGGCGGGATCGGGGCAGGATCAGGACGGGGATCGGGGCAGGGATGGGGAGCCGGCTGTGAACCCGAGCCCCGCGGATCCCTCGCCGTGCCCGCACTCCCAGCCCGCTCCGCCGGGATCGCTCCGCCGGGAACGCGGCCCCGAGCCCCCGAACCGCCCTCGGCTCCGGCCCCGCCGCCCGTCCCGGCTCGTTTCCACCCCGGGAGCCCCCGGGATGGGAGAGCTCCTCCCCATGTGCGGGAGCTCCTCCGCAGCTGCTGCAGAACCGGGCTTGGGGGAGCGGGGGGTGCAAGGTGCTTTTCCCCCTTTTCCCGAGCTCTTCCCCCGGATCTCTCTGTACCTGGAGCCACCAACCCCACCCAGACCGATCCATTATTGCACCGAGGAACGCGGGGCCCGGCCATGCCCCTGGGTCCTATTCCCGCACCCCAAACCCGTCCCAGTCTCTCCAGAGCCCGGCCCGGCTCTGGCGCTGCCGCTGCCCCTCTTCCCACGGGGGAAAACGAGAAATTCTCCTTTTCCTTCCACACCTGCCAGGGCTCATCCCCCTCTCCAAAACCACCCCCATCCCTCCCCCCGCCCCGCCCTGGGAATGGCAGGAATCGCCGCGCCGGGCCGGGAAAGGCGGGAATTGCGGCTCGGGGCTCATCCCGAGGGGAAGTAGGGCCGGCGGCTGTGGCTGTGGAAGTCGGGACACACCTTCTGCACCAGGCGATAGTCGCTGCTGTAGAAGGTGATGTAGACACAGACAGCCCTGAAGGGCTGCGAGCACAGCCAGGCCGCGCGGCTCTGCGTGTGCTCCTGCGAGCACGTCTTGGCCGGGTCGAAGGTGCACAGCGAGGTTTTCCTGGCCCGCGCCACCTGCTCCGACTCCACGCGGCAATTGAACACCTTGGACTCCTTGGCCTCGATGAAGATTTGCTGCTCCAGGTCGAACTGCACGGCCTTGGTTGGGGGCACGAGGCTCACGGAGATGTTGCCGTGGCCCGTGGAGTTGTGCTGGAAGAAAACGCTGACGGTGCCGTTGCCGTGATCCACCACCTTGCCCGTGATCAGCAGGTTCAGCTTCACCGTCTTGATGTTGGAGTAGAAATCGCCCCAGCCGAAAAGCTTCTGCAGCCTGCCCGAGGCCGGGCCCAGGTCCCGCCCGGCCCGGCTCTGTCCCGGGTGGGTCCGGTTCGGGTTCGGGAGGGGCTTTGGGGACAGCAGCTCCCGCAGCTTGGGCTGGCCTGGATCCGCTGGAGCGCAGCACACCTGGGCGGGGGATGGAGCAGCTGGGGCTGGGGGTGTCCCCGACCCCTTCCCCACCCCCATTTCCCCTCCATCCCCCGCTCTGTTCCCCTCGCCCGCGGCTTTCCCCGCTCTGCTCGCTCCGGGACGGCTCCGGTTCGCTCCTGGCGGGTTCGGGGCGCAGCTCCGGCACCCGGAGGAGGCTCCGGTGCCCCCCCCCGAGCCCTCAGCCCCATCCCCTCCCCGGGTACGGCCCCTCCAACCCCGCCAGGGCCTGGGGACACCCGGCCCGGGGGACAAGGGACAGGACAAGGGACAGGACAAGGGACAGCAGAGCGGAGTTGGCACCGGGGGAGCTGCCCCGGGCTCCTCTGCCAACTCCGCTCCCGGAACCCCCAAATTGGCACATCCAGGGGGCCGGGGGCACCCATGGGTGCTGCAGCCCCATCCCCGCGGCGGGGGGACCCCGAAAAAGCCGCGGGGTGCCCAGGGCTGCCCCGGCCGAGGAGGCAGCGGCGAGCGGAGCCCGGACCGGCCTGGCCCGGCTCTGCCCCGGCTCTGCCCCGGCTCTGCCCCGGCTCTGCCCCGGCTCTGCCCGAGCCCCCCGGGCTCCCGCGCGGATTTTTGGGGTGATCCGGAACCTTCCCCTCGCCAGCCCTGCCCGCTCCCCGCGCCGCAATCGCAGAAGTTTTGGGACGCGTTTTTTGTCCCCGGGGGCGGGCAGGGATGCGGGGATGGATGCGGGGATCGCTGCCCGCGCTCCCCATCCCCGCTCCCCGCGACCCCCGGCGGCCGCAGCCCCCCGCTCCCCCTGCCCTGCCCTCCCTGCGCTCACCAGCAGCGCGATGCCGCCCTGGAGGAGGAGGAGGAGGGCGCAGCTCCGAGGAAGATGCATTTTCCAGCCGCCGCCGCCGCCTTCTCCGCGGCTCCGCTTTGGGGAGGGTTTCGCTGGGATTTTCCTCCTTTTTCCGTCTTTCCCTCCCTTCTCCTCCAGCGTCAGCGAGGGGAAGGGGGGGTCCCCCTGCCCAGCGGCTCCCTACGGCCCCCCCGGCCCATGGTGGCCCCGGCAGCTCCCGCCCCGCGGGGCCGCTCCGGGCGAGGCGCGGCGGCTTCACCTGCGGCCGCTGCTGTCCCCGTGTCCCCTTCGCTGTCCCCTCCCCTGTCCCCCTGCCCGCCCGGCCCCCCCGCCCCCTCCCCGGCAGCTCCCCCGCCCGCCGCTCGCCGGAGTCTCAGGGAAACTCCTCTCCATGCCCGGCTCGCGCCATCCCCTGTCTCTCCTCCATCCCTTTTCTCTCCATCCCTTTTCTCTCCATCCCTTCTCTCTCCATCCCTTTTCTCTCCATCCCTTCTCTCTCCATCCCCTCTCCCTCCATCCCTTCTCGCTCCATCTCCGCTCCCGCCTCCCCCTCCAGGTGCCGGGGCCGAGCGGCACCTCTGGATTAACCCTTGGGTGCCCGCGGCCCAGCAGAGCCCCCCGAGGGGGTCCCCAGGGGTGTCCTGGGGCTCCCTCGGGAGGAGCGGCCCAGGCTGGGGGGAGAACGGGAGCGAACTGGGATAGGGGGGGACAGTGGGGAGGGAACCCGCGGGGGTGCCCGGCTGTGTCTTTGTCGCTGCTGCTGCCCTCCGGCCCGGGATCGGCTCTGTCCCGGCTGAGATCGGTTCTGTCCGGGATCGGTTCTGTCCCAGGATCTGTTCTGTCCCAGCCAGGATCAGTTCTGGCCCGGGACTGGCTGTGTCCCGGCTGGGTTCGGCTCTTGCCTGGGATCTGTTCTATCCCAGGATCGGTTCTGTCCCAGAATCTGTTCTGTCCCAGCCAGGATCGGTTCTATCCCAGGATCGGTTCTGTCCCAGGATCGGTTCTATCCCAGGATCTGTTCTGTCCCAGGATCAGTTCTATCCCAGGATCGGTTCTGTCCCGGCTGGGAACGGTTCTATCCCAGGATCGGTCCTGTCCCAGGATCGGTTCTGTCCCAGGATCGGATCTATCCCGGTTCTGTCCCGGGATCGGTTCCATCCCAGGATCGGTTCTGTCCCGGCTGGGATCGGTTCTGTGCCGGGATCGGTTCCATCCCAGGATCGGTTCTGTCCGGGATCGTTTCTGTGCCGGGATCGGTTCTGTCCCGGGTCTGGCTCCATTCGGGATCGGTTCTGTCCCGGGACTGGCTCCATTCGGGATCGGTCCTGTCCGATCCCGCTCCCACCCTGTCACAGTCAAGGACAATTCCAAACATCCCAGGCCGGTTTTGGGGCGCGGCGACCCCCGGGGCTGATTCCCCCCCCTCGGTGTCCAGAGGGGATTTTGGGGTGCGGAGCCGAGCCCCGGGGATCCCGGCGCTGCCTCCAGGCCCTTTCCCGGCTCTTCTTTCCCGGTTTTCTGTTGCCCTCTAGCGGGAAGAGGGGCCGGGACTGGGGGGGCTCAGCCCTGCCGGGAAAGGGGGGGAGCGGGGCCGGGAGAGGCTCTGGAAAACCCAAAACCGCTCCCCATTCCCGGTTCTGGTTTTTGGGAAGCGTTTTCCTCACGAGGTGTTGCAGAATTTGGGATGGGAGGAGGTGGCAGAGACAGAACGGGCCGGGAAGGCGGAATTTGGGGGGGCAGGAGAGGTTTTGGGGGGCCGGAGCCGCCGTTATTCCTGGCAGGACTCTCTGGGAATCTCCCCCATCCCTGGGAGTGTCCTGGGAGCAGCGGGATGGGATTTGAGTCCCTTCCCCCCCAAAACCATCCCAAAATTCCGCGATTTTCCTCCGGGAACATCCCACGGCCCCCGAGCCAGCCCAGGCGCATTCCAGGCGATCCCGGTTTGGGTTTTTTGGGATGCTCGGTCCCCTCGTGCCCTGCGGGAGGAGGGGGCGCATCCCGATGTCCCCAGAGCCGGAACAGCCGCAGGGCTCCGGGTTCCAAAATCCCCCAAAATCCCCAAAATCCCCCAAATCCCCAAATCCCAGCAGCCCCGGGATGCGCCGGGAGAGGCGGCACCGCCCGGGAGCAGCTCCCGGGATTTAAAGGATTTAAAATCATTTAAAGGAAGCTCGGCAGGAATGGGAATCTCATCCCTCAATCCCCGCCAGCCGGGGGCGGGGCGCTCGGTAATTAATCCAGGGCTTGATTAAGGGCGATGGGCGCTCCCGGCCGGGCAGGATCCCCGATTTTCGTGTGGATTCCTCCAAAAACCGCTTCGGTTTCTCCTCTGGAACAGCCCGGGCTGCTCTGCTGGATCCCAAACCATGGAACAATGCTGATCCCGGAGGAATTTTCCCTCAATAAAGGAGGAAGAGGAGCCCGGAGAGCCCGGGAGTGAATCCCCGCTCCCACCCCGGGATTTCTCGGGATAAATCCCGCGAGGACAAATCTTGTTTATCCCGGGAAAACCGGGACCATCACGGATGCGTCCGCCCCTTTCCCCCGCGCTGATTTCCCATCCCAGGAGTTTTTGGGTTTCTCTCTTTTGGGTTTTTGGGAGCTAAGAGGGGAGGGAAGAACTCGGGGAGCTGCTCTGGGAATTTGGGGAGATCCCAGCGGGATCAGGGCTGAGGAGCCCCGAGGGTCCCCCCGAGCGGGGACGGGGGGCTCCCATTTCCCTTCCCACCCTGTTTTGGGGAATAGAATTCCCTAAAAACAACCCGAGAAGCAACCGGAGCCTCTTCTGGGGGCGAGGAGTGACCCGGGGCGAGCGGAGCTGAGCCAGAGCAGTGTTTGTGCAGGGACGAGCCTTGGATCCCTTCCCTGAGCTCGGAGCGGAAAATTCGGTTTTTTTCCCAAATAAAACATTAATTTACCCAAAGCTCCCCATGCCAGGGGCTGATCCAAGCCTGGAGCCTCGAAATCAAACCTCGGGGGGAACAAAATCCCATTTTCCTGCTGGGAGGGACCCTTGGAGGAGGGGAGGTTCCGTGGGGTTCTACAGCGCATCCCGGCCCTATCCAAGCGGAGAAATCCGGGATTAAAAAAGGGGGAAAAGGGAAAAAAAGGAGAAAAGGGGAAAAAAAAAAAAGGGAAAAAAAGGGAAAAAAGGGAAAAAAAGGCAAAAAGGGCAGGGGACACCTCCGGGGTCACGCCCCGCATTCCCGGGATGAGCAGGAACCGGAACCGCCTGGGGTCGGGATTCGAACAATCCGGGAAACTTCTGGAATTCTCGGCCTTGGGGGAGCAGAAGGATCCGGGAGCGCCGGGATGGACAAACCCCCAAATTCCCGGTTTGCGGTGGGGGTGGGAGCGGGGGCAGCAATTCCAGAGGGTCCCGGGTGTGCAGCAGAAATCTGGGAATGCTCCAGGGCGGGGGCGGCGGCGCGGGCCGAGCTCGGGGCTCCGCTCCAGGGATCGAATTCCCGGGAAAAAAAAACAAACCAAAAACCATCTGGGCCGGGGGTTCTGGGATTTGGGGGATTTGGGGGTGTCGGAAGGGGGGACCCTGGTGCCACTGGGGGTTCAGGGCCGGTCCCTCCCTCCCTTCTGCTCTGGGGTGAAATCTCGAATTTTCTGGGAATAATTCCAAATATCCTCGGTTTATTCCTTGGGTAAAATTCCAGATATCATCGGGATATTCCTTGGGAATAATCCCAAATATCCTCGGTTTATTCCTTGGGAATAATCCCGAATATTCCATCGCTGCGGGTCCCTCCCAGGCCCCGCTCCCGGCGGTGACCTCTGACCCCATCCCACATTTCCCAAACTGATCCCAGGTTTCCCAAACTGATCCCAGATTTTCCAGGTTGATCCCACATTTCCCAAACTGATCCCAGATTTTCCAGCCTTTGGCCGTGACCTTCAGTTCTGACCCGGCCTGGGGGTCCTGGGGTTGGGGGTTTTGGGGGTCCTGGGTTTCGGGGGCCCTGGGGTTTTTGGGGGTCCTGGGGTTTTTTGGGGGTCCTGGGGATGCAGCGATGGGGGCTGGGCTGGATCAGCTCCTTCCCCACCCTCCTCCTTTGTTGATTCCAGAATTTTTGGGGAATTTCTGCCTTTCCCCATTCCCTGCTCTTTCCCAGCTCTGCCTGGGCTGGGAATTCCACAGGAGGAAAACCAGGAAAAAAAAAAAAAAATTGGGAAGAGGCTGCGGGGGCTGTTCCCGGTGCAGAATTCCCGGTTTTTTGGTTTTTTTTTTGGTTTTTTTTTTTTCCTCAGAACGGAGCGGGAGGGGGAGGAGCCCGGGCCAGACTCCCCCGGGAGCCGCGCAGATGGAAACGGGCTGGGAAAAGCGTGAGCGGGATAATGATGGGATGGAGAAATATCCGGAATTATCCCGGGAGGGAGAGGGGAGGGAAAAGGGAAAGAGAAAAGGGAAAAGGGAAAAGGGAAAGAGAAAAGGGAAAAGGGAAAAGGGAAAAGGGAAAAGGAAAAGAAAAGGGAAAGGAAAGGAAAGGAAAAAAGGAAAAGGGAAAGAAAGGAAAGGAAAAGGGAAAGAGAAAGGGGGAAAGGAAAGGAAAGGAAAGGAAAGGAAAGGAAAGGAAAGGAAAGGAAAGGAAAGGAAAGGAAAGGAAAGGAAAGGAAAGGAAAGGAAAGGAAAGGAAAGGGAAAGGGGAAAGAGGAAAGGAATGAAAAAGGAAAAGGAAAAAAGGAAAGGAAAATGGAAAGGAAAGACAGGAAAGGAAGGAAGGAAGAAGGAAGGAAAGGAAGGAAGGGAAAAGGGAAAAAGGAAAATGAATGAAAAGGAAAGGAAAGACAGGAAGGAAGGAAGGAAGGAAGGAAGGAAGGAAGGAAGGAAGGAAGGAAGGAAGGAAGGAAGGAAGGAAGGAAGGAAGGAAGGAAGGAAGGAAGGAAGGAAGGAAGGAAGGAAGGAAGGAAGGAAGGAAGGAAGGAAGGAAGGAAGGAAGGAAGGAAGGAAGGAAGGAAGGAAGGAAGGAAGGAAGGAAGGAAGGAAGGAAACTGCTGGATTTGGGGAATTGGGGAGGGGTCACCAAAATTCTGGGGGGATTTGTGGGGTGTGAAGGATTTTTTTGGGGGTGTGAAGGATTTATTTTTTTGGGGGGGTTGGGAACCCCCTCGCAGCTCCTGCCCCTCCCCAGGGCCTCTCTTTGTGGTTTTTGAGGTTTTTGTGAATTAAATCAACAAATTATCCATGGGAGTGAAAGCCACACTGCAAATCCCAATGCCAGGGGATCCCCAGCCAAAATCCCAGCGAGCAGTGGGACAAAAAAATCAATTTTTACTCGAGGAAATCGAAGCCTTTTTCCCTTCTTTCAAAACCCACTTTTTATTTTTTTTTTCTTTTTTTTTCCTTTTTTTTTTTTTTTTTTTCTTTTTTTTTTTTTTTTTTTTTTCTCGGATGTTCCCATTCTCTTTTCCAAAGGCTTGGGATGAGGAGATTGGACGGAGATTTAGGGAGAGAGGGATGGGGACAAACCCAGCTGGGCTTTGTCTCAAAAAACAACCAAAAAAAAATCGGAATTTGGAGCTCAAATCTGTTTTTTTGATACGGAGCTGATTAAAGCTCAGCCTCTTTCCAGAGAATTTCTCCGGCCTAATTGGATTTGCTTTCCCTGTTCCCCTGCTCTCCTTGTTTGGTTATTTATGGAAAACATCTGGCAGCTCCCTGAGCTGGGAATTCGGGGGAAAATTTGGGGATTTTCTTTGGGAAAAACATCAAAAAACTCTCGGGGACCTGGTGGGACCCTCAGCAGGGGGGGGGAGCCCCAGTTCCGTGGGAAAAAATGGAATTTTCGTGGCTGGAAAATGAATTTTCCTCCCCCTCAGCTGTGCTGGGATAAATCCAGGGATGGTTTTTCCAGGTAAAAAAATCGGGATCGGTGTGGGAGTGCTGACTCAGCTGTGATGAACCCCGGTAATTAACCCCGGTAATTAATTAACCCCATTAATGCCGGGATGGGACACGGAGCTTTTCCAGGCTGGTGACGTCATTGCTTTGGAGATTTTCTGGATTTTGGGGGAATTTTCCTCGTTTTTCCCTCTCCCAGGGTGGGGGGGCTGAGGGGATGGAGCCCAAGTTTTGGAATTCCAGGATTTGGAATTCCCAAGATTTGGGATTCTTGGGGTTTGGGATTCCCAGATTTTGGGATTCCTGGGATTTGGAATTGGAATTTCCAGGATTTGAATGAAACTCCCAGAACTTGGAATTCCCAAGATTTGGAATTTCCAGGATTTGGAATTCCCAGGATTTGGGTTTCCCAGGATTTGGAACTCCCAGAATTTGGAATTCCCAAGATTTGGGATTCTTGGGGTTTGGGATTCCCAGATTTTGGGATTCCTGGGATTTGGAATTTCCAGGATTTGGAATTCCCAAGATGTGGGATTCCCAGGATTTGGAATTCCCAGGATTTGGAATTTCCAGGATTTGGAACTCCCAGAATTTGGAATTCCCAAGATTTGGAATTTCCATGATTTGAAACTCCCAGAATTTGGAATTCCCAAGATTTGGAATTCCCAGGATTTGGAACTCCCAGAATTTGGAATTCCCAAGATTTGGGATTCTTGGGGTTTGGGATTCCCAGATTTTGGGATTCCTGGGATTTGGAATTTCCAGGATTTGGAACTCCCAGAATTTGGAATTCCCAAGATTTGGAATTCTTGGATTTGGGATTCCCAGATTTTGGGATTTCTGGGGATTTCCAGGATTTGGAATTTCCAGGATTTGGAACTCCCAGAATTTGAATTTGGAATTCCCAGGATTTGGAACTCCCAGAATTTGGAATTCCCAAGATTTGGAATTCCCAGGATTTGGAACTCCCAGAATTTGGAATTCCCAGGATTTGGAATTCCCAGGATTTGGAACTCCCAGAATTTGGAATTCCCAGGATTTGGGTTTCCCAGGATTTGGAATTCCCAGGATTTGGAATTCCCAGAATTTGGAATTCCCAGAATTTGGGTTTCCCAGGATTTGGAATTCCCAGAATTTGGAATTCCCAAGATTTGGGATTCCTGGGGTTTGGGATTCCCAGATTTTGGGATTCCTGGGATTTGGAATTTCCAGGATTTGGAATTCCCAGGATTTGGAATTCCCAGAATTTGGAATTCCAGGATTTGGAATTCCCAGGATTTGGGATTTCCAGAATTTGAGATTATCGAAATTTGGAATTCCCAGAATTTGGAATTCCCAAGATTTGGAATTCCCAGAATTTGGAATTCCAAGGATTTGGGATTCCCAGAATTTAGAATTCCCAGGATTTGGGATTCCCAAGATTTTGGCTGGAACTCCAAAATCTGGGTTGGAACCCACAAATCCGACCCCGCCCCCCCAAAATCTGACCCCGCCCCCAAATCTGGTTTGGGATCCTCGGAGCCCCCCCGGGGATCCCGGAATTCCCGAGGCCGGGATGGAGCCGGGCCGGGGACAAAGGGACCTTTGGGGACCTTTTGGGGACAAAGGGCCCGTTCAGGGCCCGCCGTGACTCAGGCCCGGCCCCACAATCGGCGCTTTCTTCATCCCGGGCCGGGAATTCCCGAGGATTCGGGATCCGCCCCGGCCCGGGGCCGTGACCGCACAGAGCCACAGAGTGTCCCCAAAGTGTCCCCAAAGAGTCCCCAAAGTGTCCCCAAAGTGTCCCTGAAAGTGTCCCCACAGAGTCCCCAAAGTGTCCCCAAAAGTGTCCCCACGTGTCACCAAGTGTATCCAAGTGTCCCCAAAAATGTTCCTGAGTGTCCCCAAAGGTCTCCAATTGCCCCCGAGTGTCCCCAAAAGTGTCCCCAAGTGTCTCCAAGTGTCCCCAGGTGTCCCCAAAAGTGTCCCCAAAAATGTCTCCAGATGTCTCCAAGTGCCCCCAAGTGTCCACAGCTGTCACCAAGTGTATGAAAGTGTCCCCAAAAGTGTCCCCAAGTGTCCTCAAAAGTGCCCTCAAGTGTCCCCAGCTGTCCCCAAAAGTGTCCCCAAGTGTCCCTAAAAATTTCTCCAAATGTCCCCAAAAGTGTCCCCAAAAGTGTCTGCAAGTGCCCCCAAGTGTCCCCAAGTGTCCTCAGCTGTCACCAAGTGTCCCCAGATGTCCCCAAGTGTCCCCAGATGTCCCCAAGTGTCTCAAATCTCCAATCAAGGGGGATTTGGGATGTTTTGGGGATTTTTTGGGATGTTTTGGGATGTTTTTAGGATGTTTTTGGGATGTTTTGAGGATGTTTTGGGATGTTTTGGGATGTTTTGGGATTTTTTTTTTTGGGGTGTCTTCGGTGTTTTGGGATGCCCTGGGATTTTTTGGGATATTTCTGGGATGTTTTTGGGATTTTTTGGGATATTTCTGGGATGTTTTTGGGACGTTTTAGGATATTTTTGGGATGTTTTTGGGGAGCCTTTCGATGTTCTGGGATGTTTCAGGAAATTTTTGGGATGCTTTAGGATGTTTTGAGGATTTTTTTTGGACGTTTTAGGACATTTTTTGGCTCCTCTCGGGTATTTTTGGGATGTTCCCCTCCCCCATCCGGGGGTGGCTCCGTGACCTTGGCCCCATCCCGGGGGGGGGTTGGAATTCCCTCCATGGAACTGGGATGGGACTCCATGGAACTGGGATGGGACTGGGATGGGACTGGGATGGGACTGGGATGGGACTGGGATGGAGCTGGGATGGGACTGGGATGGGACTGGGACAGAACTGGGATGGGACTGGGACAGAACTGGGATGGAACTGGGATGGGACTGGGATAGAACTGGGATGGAATTGGGGCAGAACTGGGACAGAATTTGGATTGGGACAGAACTGGGACAGAACTGGGACAGAACTGGGACAGAATAACTGGGATGGAACTGGGACAGAACTGGAATTTGGGTTCTTTGGGATTTTCCTCCATCCCAGGGGATCCCAAATCTCCCTGTTCCCCTCCCAGGAGGGAATTTTGGGATTTTCCTCCATCCCAAATCCCTCTGTTCCCCCTCCCAGGAGGGAATTTTGTCCCCCCCAGTTCCCCTCCCCCCTCCCAGTTTGGACCCCAACCCCCCCAGCACCGGAGGCGCCTCCAGCCTTTCCCCCTCTCCCAGATTTGTAATTTTTTTAAAAATTTTTTATTTTTTCTGGCAAACAGGACGCCGGGTTTCCATTTCAGATCCCGTTTTTGGGAATTTTCCTTCCTTTGTCTCCTGCTGGGGGGCCCCGCCCCCGCAGCTGCAGAGCCCCGGGGCAGCTGCTGCAGCTCCAAACCGGGAATGTTCCCCCAAAAATTCCCTCGGGGGGAAAACCGGGATAAAGTTTCTGCTGGTGCTTTGTTTGGGATGAGGTGATGATTTTTGGGATGGTCCCAGGCTGAGGAGGATTTATTTTTTTTTTTTATTTTTATTTTATTTTTTATTTTATTTTTTATTTTATTTTTAAAAATCTTTTATTTTTATTTTATTTTATTTTTTATTTTATTTTTTTTATTTTTTTTTTTTTATTTTATCTTTTATTTTATTTTTTATTTTTTATTTTATTTTTTATTTTTTAATTTTTTAATTTTTTTTTTATTTTATTTTTTATTTTATTTTTTATTTTATTTTTTATTTTATTTTTTTATAATTTTATTTTTTTTTTATTTTTTTTTTTATTTTTATTTTTATTTTTTATTTTATTTTTTATTTTATCTTTTATTTTATCTTTTATTTTATTTTTTATTTTATTTTATTTTTTATTTTTTATTTTATTTTATTTTTTTTAATCTTTTATTTTTTATTTTTGATTTTATTTTTGATTTTATTTTTGATTTTATTTTTTTTATTTTATTTTTTATTTTATTTTATTTTTTTTTATTTTTTATTTTATTTTTTATTTTATTTTTTTCCCACATCCTCAGCTGGGGTTTTTTTATTTCCTGCTGAAAAGCTCCGGGATTTTGGGATTTTTTTTTTTTTTTTTTCCTGCTGAAAAGCTCTGGGATTTTGGGATTTTTATTTCCTGCTGAAAAGCTCCGGGATTTTGGGATTTTGGGATTTTTATTTCCTTCCTGCACAAATCCTGGCTGGGAAGGGAAAACTCTCCCTCAAAATTCCCACAAAATAAATCCTGTCCCGGTTCCCACACAAAGGCAGCCAAATCCCAAATCCCAAATCCCAAATCCCAAATCCCAAATTCCTAATTCCTCCTCTCTTGGGGATTTTCCTTCATCCCAGAGGATCCCAAATCTCTCTTCCCCCTTTCCAGGAGGGAATTTGGGATTTTTCTCCATCCCAAATTTGGGTTTTTTGGGATTTTCCTCCATCCCGAATCCCTCCAATTCCTTCCCAAGAGGGAATTTGGGGCTTTTTTTCCTGCAGGGCAGGAAATTGGAATTAAATTAATTAAATTAATTAAATTAATTAAATTAATGCCTGGCGGGCTTTCCCGGGGGTCCTGGAAGGGTTTGCAGTTGTTGTTTTGTTTTTGTTTGTTTTTGGTTTTGGGTTTTTTGGGGGGGAGTTTGTTTGTGGGTTTTTTCGTTTTGTTTTTATTTTTGTTTTGGTTGTTTTTTGGGTTTTTTTTGGTTTTTTTGGGTTTTTTTGGGTTTTTTTTTGGAAGAAGCGAGCAGGGCAGCCACAACGATGCTCTTTATTGGCATCCCAAGGATACACACGGACAAATCCCAAATTCCACCCCCCGGGGCTCATGCTGCCCCCAAAACCCCCCAAAATCCCCCCAAACCCTTCTAGAACATCCCAAACCCAGCCCTGGAACCACAGAGGGGGGAGGGGGACACGACACAAAACCAGCTCTGACTTTGGCTTGGGTTCCCCCCGGGTTTGGGGGGGTTTTTTTGGTGTTTCTTGGAATTTTATTCCCATTTTTTTCTCCCCCTCAGCCAGGGGGAAATTGAGCTCCCGGCTCCTCTTTGGGTGCTGAGTTTGTCCCCGTTCCCTCGGGCCTGAAAATTGGATTTTCAGGATTCTGGGAGCTGAAATTCCTTTTTGTGGGATGAAACCTGAGAGCTGCTTGTCCTGAGGAGGAGAATTCCCACGGGAATTTGGGGTTTGGGGCCGGGCACTCCAAACCCTCCCTTTGTCCCGGAGTCGCTTTTCCAAAAATTCCCAAAGGCCAATGGGAACGACCTGAAGGTGACCAGTGATGGAATCCATCCCAAATCCACAAAAAATTCACCCCAAATCCATCCCAAATCCACCTGGAATTCATCCTGAATTCATTCCAAATCGATCCTGAATTAATCCTGAATTAATCCTGAATTAATTCCATATTCATCCCAAATCCATCCTGAATCCATTCCAAGTCGATTCTGAATTAATCCCAAATTAATCCCAAATTAATTCCACATTTGTCCCAAATCCATCCTGAATTCAACCCAAATTCATTCCAAATTTATCCCAAATCAATCCTGAATTAATCCTGAATTCATCCCAAATTCAACCCAAATCCATCCTAAATTCATCCCAGATCCATCCTGAATGAATCCCTAATTAATCCCAAATCCATTCCGAATCGATCCTGAATCAACCCTGAATTAATCCTGAATTTATCCCAAATTAATTCCAAATTCATCCCAGACCCATCCTGAATTCATCCCGAACCCATTCCAAATCAATCCTGAATTAATCCTCACTTCATCCTGAATTTATCCAGAATTTATCCAAAATCCATCCTGAATTAATCCCAAATCCATTCCAAATCGATCCTGAATCCATCCTGAATTAATTCTGAATTTATCCCGAATTTATCCCGAATCCATCCTGAATTAATCCCGAATCAATCCCCAATTTATCCCAAATTTATCCCGAATTTATCCCGAATCTATCCCGAATCTATCCCGAATTTATCCCGAATTTATCCCCAGTCCATCCCAGTTTGGTTCTGGCTGGAGCTCGGAGTTTCCAGCCCAGATTGGAGCCGGGATTGGAAATTCGGGACAAATTCCCTCGGATTTGAGCGATGGGAGAAATTTGGGATTTTCCCCATTCCCAGGCCAGGCCTGGCCCTTCCCGAGGAATTTCACTTCTCCAGAATTCCCTCTTTGGGATGATCCAAATCCCGGCCTGGAGCTTTCCCAAATTCCCAAAAATTTCGGAGCTTTCCCAAATTCCCAAATTTCGGAGCTTTCCCAAATTCCGGGGAGATTTTGGAGGATTTGGGACACCCTGAGCTCTCCTGGGACATCCAAACCCCGCCGTGGTTTTTGGGATTTTTGGGATTTTTTGGGATTTTCGGGATTTTTGGGATTTTTTTGGGATTTTTTTTGGATTTTTGGGCTTTTCGGGATTTTTTGGGATTTTTTTTTTTGGGATTTTTGGGTTGGGGACATCGCGGGAGCCCGGTGACAACTCAGGGGACATTTCCAAGAGCTGTGGCCACTCAGGTGACATCCCTGGGAGCTCGGTGACACCTCAGGGGACATCAAGAACTCACCAGGTGATGTCACCAGGGGCCCAGTGACAGCTCAGGGGACATGCCCAGGAGCCTGGTGGCTGCTCAGGTGACACTCTCCTGCTTGGTGACCACTCAGGGGACACTCCCCAGATCGGTGGCCACTCAGGGGATGTCACCAGGAGCCCGGTGACCACTCAGGTGACATCCCCGGGAGCCCAGTGACAGCTCAGGGGACAGTCCCCAGGCAGGTGGCCACCCAAGGGACATCATCAGCAACTCAGGGGACATCAGCAGGAGCTTGTGACACCCCTGGGAGCTTTGGGACAGCTCAGGTGACATTGTCCAGCCCGGTGTCCTCTCAGGGGACACCCCCCAGCCCAGGGCCACCCCCCAGCTCACCCCAAAAAACGCCCTGGGGGAGGTGCAGGGGGGACAGGGACCCTCGGGGACATTAGTGCTGGCACCAGGAGCCCTTTGCAGCAGGGAGGGGACAGTGGGGACAGTGCAATCGTGGGGGGAGGGGTGGCCTTGGGGACAGCGGGGACCTCGGGGGTGTCCCTGGGGGGGAGGCACTTGGGCAGAGCTTCGCACCTTCGGTGTCCCCTCGGTGTCCCCAATTTGGGGGGGGGGGGTGACACCCCAAAATTCGGCTCCTCCCCCTCCTGCAGGGGTTGGTCCCAGTCCCAAAATCCCCCCAAATGTCACAGTGTGGAACCGAGTCCCCTCCCCCACCCCCCTCAGAGCCCCCAAATTCTGGGCCAGCAGCTCCAGGGCTCTCCAGCCACACCCCCCGTTTTGGGGGGAAATTTGGGGGATTTGGGGGTGTGGGAGGAAGAGGAGCCCTCCCCATTTTTGGGGAAATTTTGGGGATTTGGGGGTGTGGGAGGAAGAGGAGCCCTTCTCATTTTTTGGGGAAATTTTGGGGATTTGGGGGTGTGGGAGGAAGAGGAGCCCTCCCCATTTTTAGGGGAAATTTTTGGGGGTGTTGGAGGAGAGCCCTCCTCGTTTTTGGAGGAAAATTTTGGGGATTTGGGGGTGCTGGGAGGGACAGCAGGAAGAGGAGCCCTTCTCGTTTTTGGGGGAAATTTTGGGGATTCAGGGGAGGCAGGAGGAAGAGGAGCCCTCCTCATTTTTGGGAATTTGGGTGTGTTGTGGGGGGGCAGTAGGAAGAGGAACTCTCCCCATTTTTGGGGGAAATTTTTGGGGATTTGGGGGTGTTGGAGGAAGAGGAGCCCTTCTCGTTTTGGGGGAATTTTGGGGGTTTGAGGAGGAAGAGGAGCCGCAGGGAGGAAGGGCAGGAAGGGAGCAGAGCACAGCGGTCACCCCCGTGTCCATCTGTCCATCTGTCCATCCCAAAATCCCAGCTCACCCCAAAAAAAAAAAAAAAAAAAAAAAACGCGACAAGAACCGGGGGAGGGGGCGGGGGGACACCGGGGCCACCTCCCCCCGCCCTGCAGAGCCCGGGGGGGACGGGGGGACCCCCAGAGGGGTGGGGGGACCCCCAGGGGGTTGGGGGGACCCCCTGGACCCCGCTCAGACGGGGGAGGTGGCGCTGGAGCCGCTGTCACCGATGTCCCCGCGCTGTGCCCGCCGCAGGGACAACCGGGGGGGGACACCCCAGTGCCACCTCCCTGTGCCCTGCAGAGCCTGGGGGGTTGGGGGACCCCCAGGGGGTTGGGGGACCCCCAGAGGGGGTGGGGAGACCCCCAGGGGGGTTGGGGGGACCTCCGGGACGCTGCTCAGACAGGGGAGGTGGCGCTGGAGCAGCTGTCACCGATGTCCCCGCGCTGTGCCCGCCGCAGAGACAACCGGGCGGGGGGACCCCAGCGCCAGCTCCCCCCGCCCCCTCTGGGCACTGCAGGGTGGGGGGACCCCCAGAAGGAGCGGGGGGACCCCCAGAGGGGTTTGGGGGACCCCCCTGGTCCCCGCTCAGACGGGGGAGGTGGCGGTGGAGCCGCTGGCACCGATGTCCCCGCGCTGTGCCCGCCGCAGGGACAACCGGGCGGGGACCAGCCCAGCTCCCCCCGCCCCCTCTGGGCACTGCAGGGGTTGGGGGACCCCAGAAGGAGCGGGGGGACCCCCCTGGTCCCCGCTCAGACGGGGGAGGTGGCGGTGGAGCCGCTGGCCAGGCTGTCGGCGATGTCCCCGCGCTGTGCCCGCCGCAGCGCCGCCAGCAGCGCCTCCAGCGTGGCCGAGTCGCGGCGCCCCCAGTGCGAGAGCAGCGCCCGCGCCGGCGCCTCCTCGCGGCCGAAGGCGTCGATGAGCTCCTGCTGGAAGCCCAGCTCGGCCGCCAGCTGCCGCCACGAGTCCGGCCCCGCGCTGGCCAGCAGCTGCTCCAGCTCCTGCTGCCGCCCGGCCGCCAGCGGCGGGCACGGCCCGGCCTCGGCCCTGGGGGCTGCGGGGGGGGGGGGGCGGGGTCAGTGCGGGGCTGGGGGGGGGTGTCTGTGCCCCTGGCTGTGCTGGGGTGTCCCTGTCCATCCCTGGGGTGTTCCTGTCCATCCCAGAGTGTCCCTGTCCATCCCTGGGGTGTCCCTGTCCATCTTTGGGGTGTCCCTGTCCATCCCTGGAGTGTCCCTGTCCATCCCAGAGTGTCCTGGGGTGTCCCTGTCCATCCCAGAGTGTCCCTGTCCATCCCTGGTTGTCCCTGCCCGCCACAGGCCATCCGTGTCCATCCCAGAATATCCCTGCCCATTCCCAGGGTATCCCTCTCTATCCCAGGATGTCCCTGTCCATCCCAGACCATCCCTCTCCATTCTGAGATGTCCCTGCTCCCCCTGGGGTGTCCCCTGGCTCTCACCTGTCCCCGTGTCCCCCCTGTCCCTGTCACCTGTCCCCAGCCCCGGTGGCTGCTGCTCGTGCAGGCTCTGGCTGTCCCCTGTCCCCCCTGTCCCCCCTGTCCCTGTCACCTGTCCCCAGCCCCGGTGGCTGCTGTTCATGCAGGCTCTGGCTGTCCCCTGTCCCCCCTGTCCCTGTCACCTGTCCCCAGCCCCGGTGGCTGTTGCTCGTGCAGGCTCTGGCTGTCCACGGAGATGCCGCTGTCACTGTGCAGTTTCTCCCCCTCAGGGGACGGGGTTTGGTTCACGGGGCGGTTGTTGGTGCCCGGCTTGTTCTGCTTGCAGCTGTTCCACCTGAGGGACAGGCAGGGACCCACGTGTCCCCAGGGCTGGCAGGGCCTGGGCCCCTTCCTGGGCTTTGTCACATCCCCTGGGTTCTGTCCCATCCCCTGGGTTCTGTCCCATCCCCTGGGCTTTGTCCCTTCCTGGGCTTTGTCACATCCCCTGAGTTCTGTCCCATCCCCTGGGTTCTGTCCCATCCCCTGGGCTTTGTCCCTTCCTGGGCTTTGTCCCATTTTCACGTTCCATCCCAGTCCCTGGGTTCTGTCCCATTCCTGGCTTTTGTCCCATTTTCTGATTTCTGTTCTGTTCTGTCCCTGTCCCCAAAACCCCATCCCTGCCTCCCAAACTCCTCTCCCTTTTCCCCAACCCCCCATCACTGCCCCAAACCCCCATCCCTGTTCCCAAACCCCATCCCTGCCCCCCAAACCCCCCCAAACCCCATCCCTGCCCCCAAACCTCTCCCTACCCCTCAAACCCCATCCCCAAATCCCAAATCCCCATCCCCAAATCCCTCTCCCTTTTCCCCAAACCCCCTCCCCTGCCCCCCAAATCCCTGTCCCCGTCCCCAAACCCTCCCCTCCCCCCCCCCGGTACCTCTTGAAGGCGATGTAGGCCACCAGCCCGGCCACCACGGCCGCCAGGATGGAGCAGTACACGGGGATCAGGCTGTCCCCTCCCCCGCCCCCGCGGGTCACCACGGGCCGCGAGCTGCCCTGCACCGTGCTCGTGCTCGCCACCTCCCCCGCCGTGCTCGTGCTCGCCACCTCCCCCGCCGTGCTCGGCCACTCCCTGGTGGCCACCTCGGGGCTCTCGGAGCCCCCCGGCGCCGGCGAGCTCCAGCGGGGGTGGAGACCTGCGGGGGGAGGGGGAGGAAGGTCGGGGTGAGGATGAGGAGGGTGAGGGGGTGACAGGGAGGTTTTACAGGCGGAACAGAAAGAGCCTCCAATGCAGAATGTGAAGGAAATATAAAAACTATAGCAAGTTTTAATGGAAAAAAATTTAAAATTGTGCAGGAAAATGTTTTTAAAAATTTAAAAATTAATTAAAAAATAATTAAAATTTTTTAAAAAAAGATTAAAAAATAAAGAATTGGGCTGGGATTGTGTGAGGCTGGAATTGTGTGAGGCTGGAATTATTTGGGGCTGGAATTATTTGGGGCTGGAATTTGGGGCTGCCAGCCCCTGGGGCCACAGCGCTGTCACAGGGGGGTTGGTGACACTGGGCTGGTGACACCGGGTTAGTGACACTGGACTGGTGACACTGGGGCTGGTGACACCAGATTAGTGACACTGTGTTGGTGACACTGGGCTGGTGACACTGGGCAGGAATCGCTGCCAGGCCCTGCTGACGCTGCCCGCCGCCCCGGGAGCCGCTGCAGACAAAGCCCTGATTGTCCCTGATTGTCCCTGATTGTCCCTGCTGTGTCCCTGCTGTGTCCCTGCTGTGTCCCTGCTGTGTCCCTGCTTGTCCCTGCATTTACTCGACCCCTGGCTGAGCTGCCCCTGCCCGGCCTGGTGGCGACAGAGGGGACAAAGAGCTTTTCTTGTGGGGCAGGGACAGGGACAGGGACAGGGACAGGGACAGGGACAGGGACGGCGCCGCTGCCCCGGAACCGCCCCGGGCTGTGCCCGGAGCCCGGGATGGGACAGAGCTGGATGGGACACTGCACACTGTGACAGTGGCAGGGCAGAGCTGTGACAGTGACACTGCACACTGCGACAGTGACACTGCACACTGTGACAGTGGCAGGGCAGAGCTGTGACAGTGACACTGCACACTGTGACAGTGACAGGGCAGAGCTGTGACAGTGACACTGCACACTGTGACAGTGACACAGCCACCCTGGACAGGGCAGAGCTGTGACAGTGACAGGCACAGCCGTGACAATGACAGGGCAGAACTGTGACAATGACAGCACAGCTGTGACAATGCCACAGCCATCCTGGACACTGTACACCTGTGACAGTGACACTGCGCAGCCATGACAGTGACAGCAGAGCTGTGACCATGACATGGCACAGCCATGACAATGACACTGCACAGCCATGACATGACAGAACTGTGACAGTGACAGGGCAGAACTGTGACAGTGACAGCACAGCCGTGACAATGCCACAGCCATCCCGGACAATGTACACCTGTGACAGTGACACTGCACAGCCATGACAGTGACAGCAGAGCTGTGACAGTGACAGCAGAGCTGTGACCATGACATGGCACAGCCGTGACAATGACACTGCACAGCCATGACATGACAGAACTGTGACAGTGACAGGGCAGAACTGTGACAGTGACAGGGCAGAACTGTGACAGTGACAGCACAGCCGTGACAATGCCACAGCCATCCCGGACAATGTACACCTGTGACCATGACATGGGACAGCTGTGACAATGGCAGCAGAGCTGTGACAATGACAGCAGAGCTGTGACAGTGACAGCACACCCATGACAATGACATGGCAGAGCTGTGACAGTGACACTGTATACCTGTGACGGTGACAGCAGAACTGTGACAGTGACACAATGACAGCAGAGCCGTGACAATGACAGCAGAGCTGTGACAATGACATGGCAGAGCAGTGACAGTGACACTGTATACCTGTGCCAGTGCCAGCACACTCATGACAGTGACAGCAGAGCTGTGCCAGTGACACAGTGCCAGCACACCTGTGCCAGTGCCAGCCCCGCCCCCGGCCCCGCCCCCGGCCCCGCCCCCTGCCCCGCCCAGCCCCGCCCCCTCACCGCGGCACTCCGCATCCGCCGTGGCCGAGCACTCGCGCACCAGCAGCTCGTTCTCCTCGCAGGTGGTGCAGGGCAGGCAGGGATCCACGAAATTGGCCTCGCTGGAGAAGGTGCCCTGGGGACACTCCTCGCACACCGTGTCCTGCGAGCCCTTGCAGGAGAACATGAGGCCGAAGCCGGCCTGGCACACGCCGCACGCGCGGCAGCTCCCGCTCGCCTCGTCCTGGAAATATCCGTAGGCGCAGACGCAGACGGCGTCGTCGGACTCGACGCAGGGCGCGGACATGCTCTGCAGGCGGCCGCACTGCGTGCACGGCCGGCACGGCTCCGTGGCGCTCACCGTGTCCGAGAAGGTCACGCCTGCGGGGGACAGCGCGGCTGCTGGGCTGCCACCGGCTCGGGGTGGGGTGTGGGTTGTGGGTTGTGGGTTGTGGTTGTATCCGGGCTCAGGGGAGAGGGGTTGTCCCTTCGAGGCTCGCCCCTATTTGGTTTGTGGTTAGCAGCTGAGCTGTTCCCAAAAAATTCCCGGTTCTGGCAACTTCCAGGCTCGGGTCCCCAATGTTGCCTGCACCATTCCCAAGAAATTCCCAGTTCTGGCACCTCCCAGGCTCGGGTCCCCATTAACACCTGCACCATTCCCACAGGAATTCCCAGCTCTGAGCACCCTCCAGCTCCCTGTTAACACCTTCCCCATTCCCATAACAATTCCCAGTTCCAAGCACCCTCCAGGCTCCCCTTCCCATTAACACCTGCACCATTCCCAAGAAATTCCCAGATCCAGGCACCTTCCAGGCTCTGCTCCCCATTAACACCTGCACCATTCCCACAGGAATTCCCAGTTCTGGCACCCTCCAGGCTCCCGTTCCCATTAACACCTGCACCATTCCCAAGAAATTCCCAGATCCAGGCACCTTCCAGGCTCTGCTCCCCATTAACACCTGCACCATTCCCATAACAATTCCCAGTTCTGGCACCCTCCAGGCTCCCGTTCCCATTAACACCTGCACCATTCCCACAGGAATTCCCAGCTCCCAGCGCTACCAAAGGCCCCAATCCCCCATTCCCCAACAACTCCCAGTTCTGAGCATCCCTCCAGGCCCAGATTCCCACTGACATCTCCTCATCCCCACCTCTTCATCCCATCCCCACCTCTTCATCCCATTCCCACCTCTTCATCCCATTCCCATTTCCTCATCCCATTCCCATTAACATCATCTCCCCATTCCCATTAGCATCTCTCCATTCCCTTTTCCTCACCCCATTCCCATTTCCTCATCTCATTCCCACCTCTTCATCCCATTCCCATTAACATTTCCCCATTCCCACCCCTTCATCCCATTCCCATTTCCCCACCCCATTCCCGTTTCCTCACCCCATTCCCATTTCCTCATCCCATTCCCACCTCTTCATCCCATTCCCATTTCCCCACCCCATTCCCGTTTCCCACCCCATTCCCGCCTCCTCCCCCCATCCATTCCCACCCCAATTCCCACCCCAGCTCTAATTCCCTTTTTTATCCCCATTCCCGACGCTCCCTCGGGACCATCCCCGCTCCTCCCGCCCGGTCCCGCGGGGGTCCCGGGGCCGCTCCCCCTCTCGTGTCGCGTGTCCCCTCCCGGGCAGTGACGGGGACAGGAGGTGACAGCTCTGATCGGGGACAGGAGGTGACAGCTCTGATCGCTGACTCCGCCCGGCCCCGCTCCGGTTTCACCGCGCAGGGAAAATCAATCCCCGCGCCGGCTCCACGCGCTCCCGCGGGAATTTGGGGATATTTTTAGCCCCGGAAGAGGGGTCAGGGCCATCCTGGAGGGGTCAGGGCCATCCTGGAGGGGTCAGGGCCATCCTGGAGGGCGCAGCTGCTGCCCCCGAGCTCCCCCATCCAGGGAAATTCCAGCCCTGGGGAAGGGGGAGCAGGAGCCAGGCCCGTGCTGGTCCCTGATCCGAGCTGGGATCGGCAATTCCCGCTCCCAGCAGCGCCCCTGGGCACGGAGCCGCTCGGGACTGGGATTTTGGGGGGCTCCGGGGGATGAAGCTGCCCCCGAGCTCCCCCATCCAGGGAAATTCCAGCCCTGGGGATGGGGGAGCAGGAGCCAGGCCCGTGCTGGTCCCTGATCCGAGCTGGGAATGGAGCTGGGAATGGCAATTCCCGCTCCCAGCAGCGCCCCTGGGCACGGAGCCGCTCGGGACCGGGATTTTGGGGGGCTCCAGGGGGGGTGAAGCTCCCGGAGCCCTCGGGAGGGATGGGAGCTCCATCCCAGCCTCCATCCCGGAGGATTTTCCTCCTGTGCCTGTGCCTGGGGGTCCTGAGCCCCTCCTGAGAGTTTCCCTGGATCTCCAGAGGACAGCAGGGGATGTGGGATCACAAAATCCTGGGATGCCTCGGGTCGGGAGGGACCTCAAACCTCACCCAGACCCTGGACAGGGACAACTCCCACTACCCCAAAATCCATCCTGGGACACTCCCAGGGGTGTGGCAGCCCTGGACACGCTGTCCCCGGTGCTGCTAGCCCAGCATGGCCCTGCATGGCCCAGCATGGCCCAGTATGGCCCAGCATGGCCCAGTATGGCCCAGCATGGCCCAGCACTAACCCAGCACTAACCCAGCACTAACCCAGCACTAGCCCAGCACTAACCCAGCACTAACCCAGCACTAACCCAGCACTAGCCCAGCACTAACCCAGCACTAACCCAGCACTAACCCAGCACTAGTCCCAGCACTAGCCCAGCATGGCCCAGCATGGCCCAGCACGTCCCAGCAGTGGCCCAGCAGCAGCCCCGGGGCAGAGCACTGCCCTGCCCGCGGCTTGCACCCATTAAACTGGGCTCATGGCTCCCATTAAGCCGGGCTCAGGCTCATCGCTCCCATTAAACCGGGCTCATGGCTCCCATTAAGCCGGGCTCACCCCTCCCATTAAGCCGGGCTCAGGGCTCCATCTCGTGCATTATTGATGGCCCATTAGCGGGGAAGTGGCCGGGAGGGGCTCTGGGCTGGGCTGAGTGCGCACATTGCCGAGCGACCCTGCTCAGCAATTCCAGCCCGGATCTGAGCGGGATGAATAACTCATGAGGCAGCAATGGGCCACTGGGGGGGCTGCAGGGGGGAAAGGAGGAAATTAGAGCAACCCCCCCCCCTTTAGGGATGGTTTCTGAGCCCCCGGGGTTTGGCTTGCTGCAGAGATTTTTTTTTTTCTTTTTTTTTTTTTTTTCCCCAGAGCAATTCCTCGGGCACGCGGCCAGGGCGGTGCCCGGGGTGCGGGTGGGGATCCCCGGGCCCTGCCCGCATTCCTGGGGTGCAGGAGCCTGTGCCGGGAGCGGGGCTGCCTCTGCCTGCCCGGCCCGGGGGGATCCACGGGGATCTGGGGGAATTCGGGGGGATTTGGGGGAATTCAGGGGGATTCGGGGAATTCGGGGGATTTGGGGGAATTTGGGGGAATTCAGGGGGATCCAGGGAGATACAGGGGGATTCAGGGGGATTCGGGGGGATTCAGGGGAATTCATGGGGATTTGGGGGAATTCAGGGGAATTCGGGGGGATTTGGGGGAATTCAGGGGGATTGAGGGGAATCCAGGGGGATTCAGGGGATCCAGGGGGATTCGGGGGAATCCAGGGGGATTCAGGGGGATCTAGATCAATTCAGGGGAATTCAAGGGAATTCAGAGGGATTTGTGGGGATCCAGGGGGATCCAGGGGAATTTGGGGGGATTCAGAGTGATCCAGGAGGATTCAGGAGGATTTGGGGGAATTCAAGGGGATTTAGGGGAATTTGGGGGGATTCAGGGGATCCAGGAGGGATCCATCCCCCGTCTGGGATCCATCCCTGCCTGGGCACAGGGAGCAGCTCCAGCCATCGATTCCTGAGCTATTTTTAGCCCTGCCCTGGCTCTGCTCTGTCCCTGCTCGGCTCCTCTTCCTCCTCTTCCTCCTCTCCCTCCTCTTCCTCCTCTTCCTCCTCTCCCTCCTCTCCTCCTCTTCCTCCTCTCCCTCCTCTCCCTCCTCTTCCTCCTCTCCCTCCTCTGCCTCCTCTCCCTCCTCTTCCTCCTCTTCCTCCTCTTCCTCCTCTGTGCTCCCTCCCAGCCCAGCTCCTGTTCCCAGCCTGGCACCTCCATTCCCAAACTGGTCCCACCATTCCCAAACTGGCCCCATCCCAATCCCAGAGATTGGGACCCCAAACCCCACCCTGTGCCTGAAACCCACATCCTGCCCTACACCCCAAACTCTCATTTTGGGGGGAAAACCTCCCATTTTTACTCATCCTTCCCCCAAACCACACCCTGTGCCTGAGACCCCCACTGTGCCCTTCCCCACACCCCAAACTCCCATTCTGGGGGAAAATCTCCATCCCAATCCCAAAGATTGGCACCACCCCAAATCCCACCCACCCTGTGCCCTTCCCCACACCCCAAACTCTCATTTTGGGGGGAAAACCTCCCATTTTAACTTATCCTTTCCCCCAAACCCAGCCCAGGGGATGCTGTGACACCCCCAGCAGGGAACGAGGGGATTTGGGTCCCTCCAGCCGCTGTCCCGGGGGTTTTTGGGGTTTTTGGGGACTCTGGGGTCCCTCCCGCCGCTGTCCCCGGGGGGTTTTGGGGTTTTTGGGGACTCTGGGGTCCCTCCCGCCGCTGTCCCGGGGTTTTGGGGTTTTTGGGGACTCTGGGGTCCCTCCCGCTGCTGTCCCCAGGGGTTTTTGGGGTTTTTGGGGACTCTGGGGTCCCTCCCGCTGCTGTCCCGGGGGTTTTTGGGGACTCTTTTGTCCCCGGGGTTTTTGGGGACTCTGGGGTCCCTCCCGCCGCTGTCCCGGGGGTTTTGGGGTTTTTGGGGTACTCACTGTCCAGGCAGGGCTCGCACACGGTCTGGTTCTGCCCGCACGGCTGCACCACGCCCTCGCCCACGTTGCAGGCGCGGCAGCACTCGCCGCTGGCCGTGAACAGCTTGGTGGCACAATCGTCCTTGGAGCCCCCCGCGGGTCCCTGCGGGCACAGCAGAGGGGAGGTGACACTGCCACCCCTGTGGGACACAGCCACAGAGCTCTGGGGACATCCCAGAAATACTGATTTTTTTTTTTTTTTTTTTTTTTTTTTTTTTTTTTGGGAGGGGGGGAAAAAGCAATTTTGCAGAATTGGCTGAGTTTTGTGGTTGCAGGGAATCCTGAGAGCCCCCCCGGGGGTGGTTTGGGGTGAGGTGGCCTCGGTTTGTCCTTGTCCCTCCCTGTGACATCCCGGGGGCTCAGCCCTGCCCAGCCTGGGGGTGGGAGGGGAGAGGAGAAATTCCTGCCTGGCTGGAGGGTCTGGAGAGCCTGAGAGCCCCCAAAAAAACCCAAAAAAAACCCAGAAATGAGAGGAAATGAAAATCTGGAGAGCCTGGGCTGCACCTCAGCCCCCAAAAACAAAAAAAAACCAGAAATGAGACGGAAATTAAAATCTGGAGGGCCTGGGCTGCAACTCAGCCCCCCCAAAAAACACAAAAAAAACCCAGAAATGAGAGTGAAATGAAAAAACTGCGGGAAGCTTCAGTGACCTCCCTGTCACCACAAATATCCCTCTACAACCAGGGGGGTGAAAAACCCCAAACCTCCTCCTGGCCGGGATTATGGGATGCAGAATCCCTGTCTTGGACACCCAAACCTCCTCCTTGTTATAAATGAGAAACAACCAGAGTGGGTTTAATCATAATTATAATCATAATTAATCATAATTTCCCTTCATCTAGCTCCATGTTCTTTTCTTATTTTAAATATTCTGGTTTATACAAACTCCAAAACTTGTACCATTATCACGAATCATTTATCAATTATCACATCCTGCTCCCTCTTCTCGCATCCCCTCGACCACCCAGCCAGGGCTGATGTTTTTGGGGGGGGCTGAGGAGGGGAGGGCGGCTCTGGGGAGCTTCTGGCAGCGCCTTGGCCGCGTCCCCGCGCTCGATGCGGCGCTCGGGGCTCCGGGGCCGAGACAATGGAGCCGCTGGCGGCGCCGGAATGACAAAGTGCTCCCGGAATGACAAAGTGCTCCCGTTCCCCCGCCCCGCCCCGCCCCGCCCGGCCCGGAACGGCCCGGCCTGGCAGCCCCTCTGCAGGGCCTGAATCCAGAGCCTCCTTCCAGACCCTTTTCCCAGAGCCTTTTCCCAGAGCCTTTGCCACAGACTTTTTCCAGATCCTCATTCCAGCCCCTTTTCCCAGGCTCTTATTCCAGATCCTTTTCCCAGATCCTCATTCCAGATCCTTTTCCCAGATCCTCATTCCAGATCCTTTTCCCAGGCTCTTATTCCAGATCCTTTTCCCAGATCCTCATTCCAGCCCCTTTTCCCAGGCTCTTATTCCAGATCCTTTTCCCAGATCCTCATTCCAGATCCTTTTCCCAGGCTCTTATTCCAGATCCTTTTCCCAGATCCTCCTTCCACACCCTTTTCCCAGGCTCTTATTCCAGATCCTTTTCCCAGATCCTCATTCCAGCCCCTTTTCCCAGCCCTTTTTCCCAGGCTCTTATTCCAGATCCTTATTCCAGATCCTTTTCCCAGACCCTTTTCCCAGACCCTTTTCCCAGCCCCTTTTCCCAGATCCTCATTCCAGCCCCTTTTCCCAGATCCTTTTCCCAACCATTATTCCAGACCGTTTTTCTAGTGCATTTTCCCAAACCCTTATTCCAGACTTTTTTTCTTTCCAGACTTTTATTCGAGATCCTTTCCCCAGGTCCTTTTCCCAGAGCCTTTTCCCAGGTCCTTATTCCAGACCCTTATTCCAGGCTCATATTCCAGCCCCTTTTCCCAGATCCTTTTCCCAAACCCTTTTCCCAAACCCTTTCCCCAAACCCTTTTCCCAAACCTTTTTCCCAAACCCTTTTTCCCAGATCTTTTTCCTTTTTCCCTTTCTCTGAGCAGCCATTCATGCATTGGAACATCAGGAATCCCCCCAGCACCCCCCGATGTCACCCGGGAGGGGTTTGGGGCGAGGCAGGGCCCACAGGGCCCCCCCGGGGGCACATTTGGGGCTTTCCAGCTCTCCCAGACCCTCCAGCTCCCCCAGAGTATCCCCCAACCCCAAAATTTCCAGTGATCCCAGAGCACCCCTCAATCCCAGAGCACCCCCAGGATCCCAGAGCACCCCTCGATCCCAGAATTTCCCTCGATCCCAGAGCACCCCTCAATCCCAGAGCACCCCTCAATCCCAGAGCACTCTTCGATCCCAGAGCACCCCACGATCCCAGAATTTCCCTCAATCCCAGAATTTCCGGCTCTCCCAGGGCACCCCTGGTTCCCAAACCTCCCCGCTGTCCCCCAGCCCCGCAGTTTCCCTCTCTCCGGCCCCTCCGCCTCTCCCACGCCGCTCGCAGCTGCCGCAGCTCCGCGTGGGCCACCCGGCCGCGCTCTGTGGCCACCTGTCCCCTCCCCCGGGGCCACCCGGCCGCGCTCTGTGGCCACCTGTCCCCTCCCCCGGGGCCACCGCCCCCCCCCTGCGGCCCCCCCGCTTCCTGCCGGGCTCTCCCCGCTCCAGGTGCCGCGGGCCCCCCTCGCTCCTTTGGGGCTCTGGGGGCGCGGAGCCCCCGGGGCGGGCCGGGGGCGCCTGGTCCGCGTTAGGGCGGCGGAAATGGGGCGGCGATTAGCGCAGCTCGCGGTGACAAAGCCGCGGCAATTCACGCCATAAAACATCCCGACAGCTGCCCCGGCCCGGCCCGGGGGGCGCAGGCGACACCTCTGGAAGATTTTAATTGGTTTTTGTTTTTTTGGTTTTTTTTTGGGTTTTTTTGGAGCCGTGTTCGGGGGTTGGAGCCCCAGCAGGCGCTGCTGGCTCAGGACGGAGCCGCTCCGGGCGGGATTTTGGGATTTCCGAGCGCCTGGCACGAGGCAGGAGGTGGGATTTTGGGATGGGATTTTGGGATGGGATTTTGGGACGGGATTTTGGGATGGGGATGCTCCAGCTGGAGGCGAGCCCGGGCAGTGAGATCCGAGCTGTCCCCGAGCCCCGCGGGCCAAAACCCCCCAAAGCCCCGAGTTTGGGGGGCTCGGGGAGCCCCGTGCGAGCGGCGAGAGCTCGGGGGGGCCCGGGGGGTCTCGGGGTGAGGGAGTTTTGGGGGTCCCGGGCTGAGGGGGTCGCGGGGTGCCGGAGTCCTGGGGGTCCCGGGGGTCTCAGATCTCGGGGGTCCCCGGGTGCGGGGGTGGGGGGGTGGATCTCGGGGTGCGGGAGTTTTGGGGGTCCCGGGGGGGGTCTCGGGGTCCCGGGGGGGGTCTCGGGGTCCCGGGGATCTCGGGGGTCTGGGGTGCGGGACTCTCGGGGTCCCGGGGTTTAGGTGGTCCAGGACTGCGGGCACATCTGGGCACATCTGGGCGGGCACATCTGGGGTCACATCTGGGGTCCCCCGAGGACACCCCCAGCCCCGCAGAGCGGAACCAGCTCCCCCCCACCCCGAGGTGACCCCGGCGGTTTGGGGACATCTCAGCGACATTCGGGGACGGGAACGGTCGGGATCGCCGGGGCCGGGCCAGCCCCGCTCCCCGCTGTCCCCTCCCCCCTGTCACAGCAGCCCCGGGCCAGTTCGGCCCCCCCGATCCCGCGGGGGTTTGGGGGGGAAGGACCCCCCCAGCCCCTCTTCAACCCCCTGCCCCAGCGGTGTCCGCCTGGGACCCCCAAATCAAATCCTGTCCCCCCAAAAAACCCCCGCTGTGGGTTTGGACCCCGCCGGCTCTGGGCTCTGCCGCCCCCCCGCTCCCCGAGCGCCCCGAAGTTTTTTGTTTGGGGAGCACGGGGGCTCAGCCTCCGCTGGGGGGGGGTTGGGAGCCGGGAAAATCCGGGCGAGGTTTCGGGGGGAGGCACCGAGGGGGTTCTGCCCCCGCTCCCCTCGGGCTGAGCTCGGGCCAGCGGCACCGGACGGTCCCTGCGCACCCCAAAAACCGCGCCCGGGACCCCCCATGTCCATCCCCCGGTCCCCCCCGCGCACTCACCGCCCGCAGCAGCCACAGCGACAGCAGCGACAGCAGCGACAGTCGCGACAGGAGCCCGGCCATGGCGCGGGGGGAGCGGGGCCGGTGACACCCCCGGGAGCGCGGCCGGGCTCTGCCCTCGCTCTGCCGCTCCCCGCCGCGGCGGCGGCCAGAAAAGGGCTGCGAGTCCCTCCTCCCCCCCTTCCCCTCCCCTCCCCTCCTCCTCCCCTCCTCCCCCCCCGCCCTCGCAGCAGCCACACAAAGCCCGAGCCCCCCCCGCGCCCACCAAGCGTTTTTGGGGTGCGCTCGCTCCGTGTCCACTCGAGGATCTTCATCCCTTCGCTTCTCCATCCTCTCCATCGCTTGTGCTGCCTGTCCGTCCTTCCACCCCCCTCCTGCCCGTCTGTCTGTCCCCGTCCCCAGGGTGGGGTCCCCGATGTCACCGCAGCGCTGGGGGGGACAAGGGACACTGAGGGTGACACCGAAGGGCCCCCAGAGGGAGGGGGACACACGCGGTGGGGGCTGAATGAAATCTTTGTCATCGTGCCCTCCACAGCGGGAAAAAAAAAATTAAAAAAAAAAAAAAATCCCACACGGGCGCTCTGCGGTCCCTAAAAATGTCCCTGCGTGCCACCCTCGTTTGTCACAGCGTGACTGTGCCCGGTGCCACCCCCGCGGGGTCACTGGGAACACCTTGGGGTCACTGGGAGCAGCCCGGAGGGGTCACTGGTGCCACTGGCTCCCAAAATCCCCCTGTTCCCACCCCTCAAAATCCTGGAATACCCAGCCCTAAACCCCGGGAATTCCAGCCCCCAAAATGCGGAAATTTCAGCCCCAAAATCTGAGAATTTCAGCTCCAAAATCTGAGAATTTCAGCTCCAAAATCTGACAATTTCAGCTCCAAAATCTGAATTTCAGCCCCAAAATCTCGGAATTTCAGCCCCAAAATCCTGGGAATTTTATGGCCCAAACCCTTGAAATTCTTTCTCCAAAACCCTGAGAATTCCAATCTTAGAACTCTCAGAATTTCAGCCTGAAAACTCTGGAATTTCAGCCCCAAGATCAAGGGAATCTCAGTCCCAAAACCCTGGGAATTTCAGCCATTTGGGGTTTGGGATGCCCACCCAAATTTGGGATTCCCATTTGGGGTTTGGGATTCCCATTTGGGGTTTGGGATGCTCATTTGGGATTTGGGATTCCCATTCAATTTTTGGGAAGCCCACCATGGGTTTGGAATGCCCACCCAAGTTTTGGGGTGCTCATTTAGGGTTTGGGATGCTCATTTGGGGTTTGGGATGCTCTTTTAGGGTTTGGGATTCCCGTTTGGGATTTGGGATGCTCATTTGGGGTTTGGGATTCCCATTTGGGGTTTGGGATTCCCATTTGGGGTTTGGGATGCTCATTTGGGGTTTGGGATGCTCTTTTGGGGTTTGGGATGAGCAGCCATAATCCCATTTTTTTCAGGATTTTTTTTGGGGTCAGCGATGCCACCACAGCCCCAGCAGGGCGGGATGGGGAGCCCTGCAGGGGACAGAGGGACAAGGGACAAAATCCCTGGGGACATTCCCGGCGGGGCAGCAGCCGCGGGATCCGCAATTCATTAATTTATCGGAGCAAGTGGCAAATCCAGATGTTTTCCTTGGATTAATCCCCCCCTCCCTCCCCCTCCCCCTCCTCCTCCTCCCAGCCCGGGAAGAGCCGAGCCCAGCTGGGCTCCATCTGCGCCCAGGGAAGGGGAAATTCCCGCTCCCATCCCATCTCTGGAAAAGAAATTCCTGGAATTCTGCACCGAATCTCACCCCCGTGGTTTTCCAAAAAAAAAAAAAAAAAAAAAAAAAGCGGCTCTTTCCCAACTCCACGAGAAGCGCTGGAAGCTCTGGAGTAAATTAATAAGTTAATTTATTAATTAAATTATAGGAATGAATTAAATAAATCAGCTCCTGGATTAAACCCAGAGGTTCTGGGGGTGTTTTTTGGGGTGGGAGTGGAACTCTCAGAGCGTTGAAACCCCCAAAATTCCCCCAAGTGCCTCTGGCTCTGGAATAGAGGGGGAAAAATAATCCCAAAAAGGATTTTGGGGACCCAAACTCAGCTCTGGGTGACGCCAGGGCTGGGTCAGGGAAGGCTTGGCTCAGTTTTTAATTAAAAAAAAAAAAAAAAAAATCCACGGATTTTCCTGATCTCCCTCAGGCTGGTTTTCCCTGCAGAAAGGACGGGATTAATTAACAGAAAAAAAACCAAAAAAAACCCCAAAAAAACCAATTAGAGCTGGGGTCCCTCTCGTCCTTGGGGTGTTTTCACCCCCTCGTTTTCTCTTTTTGGGCTCTCTCAGATTTTCCTGCAGCCTCTCCCAGAGGAATCCAGGGATTTTTTTTTTTTTTTTTCCCCTTAAGCCCGGCTTAAATTAACAGGGCGAAGTTTTTATGGATTTTACTCCTGAAATTCCCGACAGCGCCGAGCCCGCGGTGATGGTGAGATAAAAATAAAGATGAATTAATTCCTAATAAATAAATCCACATTTCCCACAGCTGGGGCTGGGATTTGGAGTGGGAAAAACCTGCGGGGACAGAAAGGGGCCGGGGCAGAGAGTGAAGAGGGGAAAAATTTGCTTTTTTTGGGGGGAAATGGAGGAAAATGAGGGTGGAAGCAGCTCTGAGCTGGGGGAGGTATCTGAGGGTTCTCATCTCTGTGGGTTGGAGGGGAAATTAGGGTAAAAAACCACAAAAAAAACCAGAAAAACAAACAAAAAAACTCCCCAAAAACCAAACCAAACAACAACAACAACAACAAAACTCAAAAAAAAAAAAAAAAAAAAAAACCAAACCCAAAAAACTCAATCAAAAAACCCCAAAACCACCTCTAAACAAACAAAATAAAAACCCAAAAAACTCCTTTCCCCTCTCTGGCAGCTCCCCCTTCCCTTTTCCCATTTTTTTCCTTTCCCTTTTCCCCCTTTTTTCCAGCTCCTCCTTTCCCTTTTTCTTCTCCCTTTTTTCCCCTTTTCCTTTTTCCCTTTTTTCTTTTTCCCCTTTTTCCCCCTTTCCCTTTTTCTTTTCCCTTTTCCCCTTTTCCCTTTTTTACTCTTTCCCTTTTTCCCTTTGTCCCTTGTCCCCTTTTTTCCAGCTCCTCCTTTTCCCTTTTTCTTTTCCCTTTTTGCCCTTTCCCTATTTCCCTTTTTCCCTTTTCCCTTTTTTCCCCTTTCCCTTTTTCCCTTCTTCCCTTTTTCCCTTTTTTACCCTTTCCCCTTCTCCCTTTTCCCTTTTTTTCCAGCTCCTCCTTTCTCTTTTTCCCTTTTTCTCCTTTCCCTTTTTCTTTCCCCTTTTTTCCAGCTCCCCTCTCCCTTTTTCCCTTTTTCCTTTTCACCTTTCCCTTTTCCCCTTTTCCTCTTTTTCCCAGCTCCCCTCTCCCTTTTTCCTTTTCCCTTTTCCCTTTTTTTCCAGCTCCTCCTTTCCTTTTTCCATTTTTCCCTTTTTCCATTTTTCCCTTTCCCAGCCCCGTCCATCCCCCGCGGGCTCTGGGATGAATCCTCGGGTCCTTATAAGGCCGGGCTGGAGGAACGGGAGGAAAAAAAATCCCAGAGAGAAACCAGAGCCTGAGAGAGGCAAAAAAACCCGGGAGAAAAACGGGAATGGAGAAAAAAAACGGGAATGGAGAAAAACGGGAATGGAGAAAAACGGGAATGGAGAAAAACGGGAATGGAGGAAAATGGGAATGGAGAAAAATGGGAATGGAGAAAAATGGGAATGGAGAAAAATGGAATGGAGGAAAAGGGAATGGAGGAAAAAGGGAATGGAGGAAATGGGAATGGAGGAAAAAGGGAATGGAGAACGGGCGGGGATACAGGGCCACAGTGTGGGCGGTGATCGATCAGTGATTGATTGGTGATTGATCAGTAATCGATCAGTGATTTTGGCTGAGGTGTGGGATGCTTTTCCTGCTTCCACCCATGGGGAATTCATCCATGGATCCATGGATCCATCCCTCCCTCATCCATTTCATCCTTTCATCCATCCATGGGGAATTCATCCATGGATCCATGGATCCATCCCTCCATCATCCATCCATCCATCATCATCCATCCATCATCCATCCATCCATCATCATCCATCCATCATCCATCCATCCATCCAATCCCCATTTCCCCTCCCATGTTTTTCCAGCCCAGTTCCCCCCGGGATTCTCTCCCATCCCAGTTCCCCCGGGGTCTCTCCCGGCCCCGCTGGACCCGGAGCCGCGCCCGGGCGGTGCCGGGGCGGGGGCTGCTCCCTCTCCAATCGCCGCTTTTAAACCATCACAGCTCCCAGCCCCATAAACCCGGGATTTGCCGGAGCCTCTCGAGGTCCCATTTTCCCTGGGAGCCATTTCCAGGGCATGAATCACCGAGGGAATGAACTCAATTAGCGCAGACAGAGGCAGGAGATAAATCAGGCTCCCATTAGGAAACCTGCGGCTGATTGATGGCCCCGAGCGAGCGGCAGCGCCGCTCCTCTCCCTTCCCTTCCCTTCCCTTCCCTTCCCTTCCCTTCCCTTCCCTTCCCTTCCCTTCCCTTCCCTTCCCTTCCCTTCCCTTCCCTTCCCTTCCCTTCCCTTCCCTTCCCTTCCCGTCTGCAGCGCCGGGACCGCGGGGGCCTCTCCCGGAGCCGAGGGTGCCCCGGGATAACCCGGGAATTCTCTGGGAATAAACCGGGAATAACCCAGGAATTCTCCGGGAATGCTCCGGGGATAACCCGGGATAATCCGGGAATGTTCTGGGGATGCTCCGGGAATTCTCCCGGGATGCTCCGGCCCGGCTCGGCCCCGCCGTGCCCGGCTGACCCGGGTCAGATCAGATCAGATCAGGTCGTTCCCCCCTCCCCTCCCCGAGCCTCATTCACGCTCCTCGCTCGTTCATTCACCGGAACCCGGAGCCCTCCTGGAAATCCGGGCTGGAATTTCCCCGATTCCAGCTGCTGGATGGAGGATTCCCAATCCCCTGGGATCCATTCCCAGCCCCACGGGATCCATTCCAATCCCCTGGGATCCATCCCAGTCCCATGGGATCCATTCCCAACCCCACTGGATCCATTCCCCGTCCCCTGGGATCCATCCCAGTCCCCTGGGATCCATTCCCAGTCCCATGGGATCCATTCCAATCCCACGGGATCCATTCCAATCCCCTGGGATCCATTCCCAGCCCCACGGGATCCATTCCCAACCCCACGGGATCCATTCCAAGCCCCATGGGATCCATTCCCAGTCCCCTGGGATCCATTCCCAGCCCCACGGGATCCATTCCCAATCCCACGGGATCCATTCCAGCAATCCCACGGGATCCATTTCCATTCTGGGCGCTGGTTCTGCGCTCTGCGGCTCAGCGCTGCCCCGGGCAGGAGCCGGAGCTGATTTTATCGATCATTTCTCAATCATCGTTATCAGCGCAGCCGCTCCGGGCTCCTTCCAGGCAGCGGGGAGGGAGCGCAACGCGCCAGCGACAATTCCAGCGCCAGCGGAAAAAAATAAAATAAAATTGAAATAAAAATAAAAATAAAAATTTTGGATTTTTGCCTCCCGGGCAAAAACCGCGCTCGGGAGCTGCTCCAAGGGCTGAGAATGCACCGAGCCAGCGGCAGCTCCTTCCAAAAAAATCAAAAATCCGGCAGGAGCTGCTTTTCCCCCCGGGGAACATTCAGGCGCGGGGCTCCCGATGAGCGGCGGCTTTTGCAGCGATTTCCTGCAGATTTGGGGTGACACAACCTCCGTCCCTCCTGCACCCCAACCCCCAAAAGCGGCTTTTCCTCCTTTCCCCAGCGCTGGATCCGCGCCGCCCTTCCCCGGGGTCCGGCCCTAATGGGAGCCAGCGGGGAATTGGGGGATCAATGGCGGGCAATTAACGCGCAATTAACGCGCAATTAACGGGGGAGAGCGGCCGGGAGCTCCCGCGGACGCGGGCGGGGCCGGGGAACGGCAGCGCTGGGACGGAGCCGCGCGGGAAGCGACGGGCGGGGAGCGCGGGGAGGGGAAAGCGGGGCTGGGAAAGCCGGGCCTGGGAAAGCCGGGCCTGGGATAAGCGGGGCTGGGATAAGCGGGGCTGGGAAAGCCGGGCCTGGGAAAGCCGGGCCTGGGAAAGCCGGGCCTGGGATAAGCGGGGCTGGGAAAGCCGGGCTGGGAAAGCCGGGCTTGGGAAAGCCGGGCCTGGGAAAGCCGGGGATGGAAAAGCCGGGGATGGAAAAGCCGGGCCTGGGAAAGCCCGGGCCTGGAAAAGCCGGGCCTGGGAAAAGCCGGGCCTGGGAAAAGCCGGGCCTGGGAAAGCCGGGCCTGGGATAAGCGGGGCTGGGAAAGCCGGGCCTGGGAAAAGCCGGGGCTGGGAAAGCGGGGGTGGGAAAAGCCGGGGATGGGAAAAGCCGGGAATGGGAAATTCCGGGGCGGGAAAAGCCGGGCCTGGAAAAGCCGGGCTTGGGAAAGCCGGGGATGGGAAAGCCGGGATGGGAAAGCCGGGCCTGGAAAAGCCGGGCTTGGGAAAGCCGGGGCGGGGAAAGCCGGGCCTGGGAAAAGCCGGGGCTGGAAAAAGCCGGGCTGGAGACTCCCCCGGGAGGGCAGAGATGGAGCTGCGGGGCTCGGAGTGAGGATGGGGCGGGGAAAGCTCCGGGAAGAGCAGGGGATGGGACCCCCGATATCTGTGACCCTCCCAAATGTCTGTGAACCCCAATATCTGCGACCCCCTGTATCTGTGACTCCTCCCAGTGTCTGTGACCCCCAAATGTCTGTGACCCCGATCTGTGACCCCCTAGATATCTGTGACCCCCAAATGCTTGACACCTCCCATGTCTGTGTCCCCCCATATCTGTGTCCCCCCAGTGTCTGTGACCCCCCCCAATATCTGTCCCTCCCCATATCTGTGTCCCCCCATATCTGTCCCCCCCATATCTGTGTCCCCCCATATCTGTGTCCCCCCAGTCTGTCCCTGCCCTCATTCCCAGCCCCCCCCCGTGTCCCCCCCTCCCCCAGGCTCAGCCCGAGGCTCGGGAGGCCGCGGGGGCTCCCTGACCCCGAGCCGGGCCCGGCTCCACAAAGGCCGGGATTGTTCCCCCTCCCAGACACAGGAAAACGGGGGGAGGCGTTTCCAGGGATTCCCGCGGGGCCGGGAGCTGCGGGAGGATCCTCGGCACAGAGAGAGGCTGGGGGTGCTGGGGGGCACAGCGCCCCCACCCCATCATCCCGTTTAATCATCCCATTTCATCATCCCGTTTCATTATCCCATTTCATTATCCCATTTCATTATCCCATCCCATCCCATTCATCCCATCCCACTGATCCCACTGTTCCCATCCCACTGATCCCATTGATACCATCAATCCCATCAATCCCATTGATCCCATCCCATTGATCCCATCCCATCTCATCCCATCCCATTGATCCCATCACATTGATCCCATCCCATTACATTGATCCCATTGATCCCATCGATCCCATCCCACTGATCTCATCTCATCCCACCCCATCCCCTTATCCAATCTCATCCCATCCAATCCATCCCATTGATCCCATCCCATCCCTCCCACGTGAGAATGAGCTGGGACAGGGACAGGGACAGGACAGGGATAGGGATGGGGACAGGGACGGGACAGGGACAGGACAGGGACAGGGATGGGGACAGGGACAGGACAGGACAAGGTCCCAGCGGAGAATCCGGCCGCTCTCAGCGCTCACGGGGCCTCTCTCCCTCTCTCCCTCTCTCTCCCTCTCTCCCTCTCTCCCTCTCCCCCTCTCCCCCTCCCTCTCCCTCTCCCGGATCCGATCGATCCCGACACTCGAACGGGCCCCGCCGGGGTCACCCAGCCCCGGACACGCACCTGGGGCTTAATTGCGCGCACTAAATGAAGCAATTAAGGGACGGGAGCGTGGCAGCCCCGCGCTGACCCCGGGCCGTATCCCGGGAAACGCCCCGGGATGCTCAGCCCGGCCCGGCCCGGCCCAGCCCGGAGCCGTCGGGGCCCTCCGAGCCCCGGCGGCGGAAACGGCGCCGGCCCCGCGGGCAGCTGGGGAGGGACACTGAGGTGCCTTTGTCCGGAGGAGGGGGATTTGGACCGGGAGAGGCAGGGTTTGTCCTGGGAAAGGCAGGGTTTGTCCCGGGTAGGGCAGAATTTACCCGGGAAGAGCAGGGTGCCCTGTCCCGGTCCCGGTTCTAGTTTCGGTTCCAGTCCTAGTCCCGGTTTTGGTCGGTTCTGGTCCCGATTCTAGTCCCAGTCCCGGTCCTGGTCCCGATTCTAGTCCCGGTCCTGGTCCCGATTCTAGTCCCGGTTCTGGTCGGAGTCCCGGTCCCGGTTCTGGTCCCGGTTCTGGTCCCATCGCGGCCCCGCGGCCCCGCCCAGCCCGGCACGGGGGGCTCAGCTCGGGGCTGCACCCCAAATCCACCCCTGATAAGATTTGGGATAATCCCACTGCTCCCCAAACCCTCCTGCACCCCAAATCCATCCCTGATGGGAACTGGGGTAACCCCACTGCTCCCCCAACCCTCCTGCACCCCAAAAAATCCCTGATAAGATTTGGGATAATCCCACTGCTCCCCAAACCCTCCTGCACCCCAAAAAATCCCTGATAAGATTTGGGATAATCCCACTGCTCCCCAAACCCTCCGCGACTTTCCCCAAACCCCCAAATCTGTCCCCAGATCATTCCCCGTGCCCGCCCGGGGGGGGGGTTTTGCCTCCCCCGGGGGTGCCGCTGTCTGAGCCGAGCCGAGCCGGCCGGGCCGGGCCGGGATTTAGCGCGGGTTAATTAATGCGCACGGCGGGGCCGCGCGGGCACAGCTCGGAATGCAAACAGCCCAAATTCGATTTCTGGGACTTGCAAATCGCGGCGTCAGCTCGGCCCAAATCGCATTAGAGCCGTTCCCACCCCGAGCCGCGGCCTCGCGGCCCGTTAATGCAGTTTGCGCTAATTGGATTTCAGCGTTTATTGAGCCTAATTCGGGTTTGTGCAGAGTGGGGCTGGGCTGGGCTGGGCTGGGACCCCCGGGAAGGGCTGGGGACCCCCCTGGGAAAGGCTGGGGACCCATAGGAGGGGCTGGGGACCCCCAGGGCTGGGCTGGGACCCCCGGGAAGGGCTGGGACCCCCGGGCTGGGGACCCCTGGAGAGGGTCGGGACCCCCGGGAAGTGTTGAGGACCCCCCTGAAATGGGCTGAGACCCCCTGGAAGGGCTGGGGACCCCCAGGCTGGGCTGGGGATCCCCCCTGGGAAGGGTCGGGATCCCCCTCGGGAAAGATTGGGGACCCCCGGGCTGGGCTGGGACCCTCTGGGAAGGGGACCCCCTGGGATCCCCCTGGGGAAAGATGGGGCTGGGACCCCCTGGAGGGGGCTGGGCTGATCCCCTGGGAAATGCTGGGGACCCCGGGAAAGAGCTGGAGACCCCCCTGGGAAGGGTCAGGACCCCCAGGAAAGGGCTGGGGACCCCCGAGGAACGACTGGGCTGAGCCGGGACCCCCCGAAATTCGGGGTGGGTGGGAGTGAGATCAGCCCCAGCCCCGTCCCTCCGCTCACGCACCAACCCCAGGGCGGATTCGGGGTGGAAAAATCCCAATTCTGCCAAACCCCGCGGGCGTGGCCGCGGCTTGGAGCCCCCCCCGAGCCCCCCGGAGCCCCCCCGGTCCCCAGTCCCGGCTGGCGGAGTTTTTTTGCCGCGGGCTTTGGGGAGAAGAGGCCGCGCTTTGTTCCCTGCCCGGGGGGGACAATGACAATGACAATGAGCCCTTCTTGAGCCGCCCGCGCTGCGCCAGGAAATGTCCCCCCAAAAAGCGCCCCGCGACCCCGGAAAGGCTCAGCCAGGGGGGCCGGGGCTGCTTTGGGGTGCGGCACCCGAGAATGGGCTCCCAGCTCATTTTTGGGGTGCAATCCCAGACCAATCACCCAGGTATGGGGTCTCAGCCCTATTGGGGTGCGGTTCCACAGCTGTCCCCCAATAACTGCTCCCAACTCAGTTTTGGGGTGCAATCCCACAGCCATCACCCAGTTATGGGGTCTCAGTTCGGTTTTGGGGTGCCATCCCACTGCCATTGCCCAATAATGGGGTCCCAGAACTATTTTGGGGTGTAATCCAACAGCCATCACCCAATAACTGCTCCCAGAACATTTTTGGGCTGCAATCCCTCCTCCATCCCCCAATAACTGCTCCCAGATCATTTTTGGGACCCGCCATGTCCCCCCCGGCCCTTCCCGGGGTGCTACAGCCCCCACTCCATCCTGGACCCCACAGACCCTTTTTTCCCTTTTTTTCCTTTTTTCCTTTTTTTCCCTTTTCCTCCTTTTCCCCTTTTTCCTCCTTTTTTTTTCCATTTTTCTCTTTTTGTCTTTTTTCTCCCTTTCTTCCCCTTTTTTTCCTTTCCCCCTACCCCGTTTTTCGTGATTCCCGGAGCCAAAGGGAGAGCGCTGCTTCCCTCTAGCGGCTCCGGGGACAGGAGGGGACAGGGACAGGGACGGGGACAGGGACAGGAGAGGAGAGGACAGGGACAGGGACAGGGACAGGACAGGGACAGGGAACAAAGATTTGGGGTCCGGAACACCTCGGGTGAGCAGAGAGAGGGAGCTGGGCTTGGTTCCCTGGAGAAGGGAAGGCTGAGAGTGGAAATTTCTATGGAAATATCTCAGATATGCATGGAAATATCTCATTTTGGGAAAGGGATCCCTTCAATGTATGGAAGTATCTCAAATATCCATGGAAATATCTCAAATATCCATAGAAATCTTTAATTTTGGAAAAGGGATCCCATCGATGCATGAAAATATCTCAAATATCCAGGGAAAAAGCTCAGCTATCCCGTGCGCTTCTCCTTCCGGGACTACATCTCCCATAAGGCCTTGCGGTGCTCCAGCCAATAGCGCGCGGCTTTGCTCAGCGAGCGGGCCGGCCCCGGGGCACACCGGAAGCTGTAGGCGGGCCGGCAGCGGGCACCGCAGCAGAGAACTACAAATCTCAGCATGCACCGGAGGGCACGGGCCAATGAGGAGTGCGCGTGTTGACGCGGCGCGCATGCGCGCTGGGGCGGGTGGCCGCGGATTCATGTGGAGGTCAGCGGCGCGGCGGGAGAGGCGGGCGGGAGGGCGGCGGTGGGTCCGGGGCTACCGGGGGGAGCCGAGCCGGGACAGGACCGAGCCGCGGCTGAGGGCGGGCGGGCGGGCGGGCAGGGTGGACACAGCCACGCTTTGGCCCGTGGGGTGCCTGTGCTGGGGGCGAGAGGCCTAGGAGGGAGCGGGGAGGGGGAGGCCGGAGGTCAGGGTGGGAGGGCACGGGGAGAGCTGGGGGCGGTCATGGAGGGGAGCCGGGGATGCTCGGGAGGGGTCACGGCTGGGAGAGCCTCGGGACTGAGGAGACTCCTGGGGTTGGGGAGACCCCTGGGATCGAGGAGCCCCCCAGGGCTGAGGGGTTTGGGGGACACAAGGAGCCCCCCAGGGCTGAGGGTTTTGGGGGGCACAAGGAGCCCCCCCAGGGGTTTGGGGGGCACAAGGAGCCTCCCAGGACCGAGGTGTTTTGGGGGGCACAAGGAGCCCCCAGGGCTTTGGGGGGCACAAGGAGCCCCCAGGACCGAGGTGTTTTGGGGCCCCCCAGGTGCCCGCTGTGGTTCGGGGGTTCAGGGCAGGGCCGTGCCCGCTGGGCTCTGACCCTCGGGGGGGTTTCCAGGCGGGTTGTGGCGCGGGGGCTGCGGCTGGAGCTCTGAGATGGCGGCCAAGGTGTTCGAGAGCATCGGGAAGCTCGGCCTGGGCTTGGCGGTGGCCGGGGGAGTGGTGAACTCGGCTCTGTACAACGGTGAGTGGCACGGGCTGAGCACCCCCTTTATTTTGTATTTTTATTTTGTATTTCTGTCCAAATATTGACTTCTTGCCTGATAAAAACAGCCTCAGCCCTTGGAGCACTGTGAGTTCTTTTCTCCCAGAGGCACGGAGCTGCTCCCTTCAGTTCCATCCACAGCTTCTCTTTGCTTTATTGCTCCAAACGACCCTGTTAATTACCTTCTCTCTTGTTAATTCTGGTTCTTACCTCCCCCACACCCCATCCCCGCGGCTCTGCCGGCAGCAGTGACCCCTCCTGACGCCCCCATTTCCCCCCCACAGTGGATGCAGGGCACAGAGCTGTGATCTTTGACCGTTTCCGAGGGGTGCAGGACGTGGTGGTGGGAGAAGGGACCCATTTCCTGATCCCCTGGGTGCAGAAACCCATCATCTTCGACTGCCGCTCGCGGCCCCGCAACGTCCCCGTCATCACGGGCAGCAAAGGTGGGTGCTGGCCCTGGGACACACCTGCTGGAGTGGCCAGGAAGGTTCTGGAGTGTCCCTGTGTGCAGCCAGACACCCCAAGGCCACCTGTGTCACCTGCCAAGGTGATGTCCAGAGGGCCCCTTCCAGCCCCTGAAGCAGTCAGGAATGGTTTGAGATTTTTAAGGAAGGATAGGTTTAGGAAATCTTCCTTTGGTCCCAGATATTTGGGGTTGGAAGGGAGATCCTCTGGTCCCAAAACATTCCTTGACTCTGGTGATCCCACATGTCCCAGTTTGAGAATGGTTTGAGATTTTTAATAAATAAGAGGTTAAGGAAATCTTCCTTTGGTCCCAAATATTTGGGGTTGGAAGGGACCTCTGGAGATCCTCCAGCCCCAAAACATTCCCTGTGATGTGACACTCTGGTGATCCCATGTGTCCCAGTTTGACACAGGAATAATTTGAGATTTTTAATAAATAAGATTCCTTTGGTCCCAAATATTTGGGGTTGGAAGGGAGGTCCTGCAGCCCCAAAACATTCCTTGACTGGTGATCCCACGTGTCCCAGTTTGACATGGGAATGGTTTAAGATTTTTAATAAATAAGATTCCATTGGTCCCAAGTATTTGGGGTTGGAAGGGACCCCTGGAGCTCACCTGGGCCAGGCACCACAGGACCCCAGAGCCAAAAAGGGCTCATTTATCCCTCCAAAACAACGTGGGGAGCTGGGAGCTGCAGCCCCTGAGCAGGCTGGCCCCCCCAGACCTGCAGAACGTGAACATCACGCTGCGGATCCTGTTCCGGCCGGTGACGGCGCAGCTGCCGCGCATCTTCACCAGCATCGGCGAGGACTACGACGAGCGCGTGCTGCCCTCCATCACCACCGAGATCCTCAAATCCGTGGTGGTGAGTGCTGCTGGGCTGCCCTGCCTCTCCTGCTCCTGCTCCTGCTCCTGCAGGGAGCTGGGGCTGGGCTGCCCTGCCTCTCCTGCTCCTGTTCCTGCTCCTGCAGGGAGCTGGGGCTGGGCTCCCCCTGCCTGTCCTGCTCCTGCTCCTGCTCCTGCAGGGAGCTGGGGCTGGGCTGCCCTGCCTGTCCTGCTCCTGCTCCTGCTCCTGCAGGGAGCTGGGGCTGGGCTGCCCTGCCTCTCCTGCTCCTGTTCCTGCTCCTGCAGGGAGCTGGGGCTGGGCTCCCCCTGCCCGTCCTGCTCCATCCCATTCCCAGAGCTGTCTCTCCTGGTCCATCCCATTCCCAGAGGTTCCCATCCCATTCCCAGAGGTTCTCATCCCATTCCCAGAGGTTCTCATCCCACTCCCAGAGGTTCTCATTCCATTCCCAGCCTGGTCCCTGTTGTTCCTCTTCCCATCCCATTCCTGTTCCCAGCCTGTTCTCTGTTGTTCCACCCTGTTCCCACTCTGTTCCTGTTCCCGTTCCCATCCCATTCCCATTCCCGTTCCCATTCCCATCCTGTTCTCATTCCCATTCCCGTTCCCATCCCATTCCCGTTCCCATTCCCGTTCCCATTCCCATCCCATTCCCATTCCCATTCCCGTTCCCATTCCCGTTCCTGTCCCGTTGCAGGCGCGCTTTGACGCGGGCGAGCTGATCACGCAGCGGGAGTTGGTGTCCAGGCAGGTCAGCGAGGACCTGACGGAGCGAGCGGCCACCTTCGGCCTCATCCTGGATGACGTGTCCCTGGTGAGTGTCCCTGTCCCTGGGGAGTGTCCCTGTCAGTGTCCCTCTCCCTGCTGAGTGTCCCTGTGACCTTGGGCAGCCCTTGGTGGCCCCTGGGTGGCCCCAGCCCTGGCTGTGCAGGAGCTCAGGGTGATGAATTGGGCTGCAGATGCTGTGAAAATTGGCAGCAGTGAAAATTCCCACTTGGACAGCACAAAATTCCCACTTGGAAAGCACAAAATTCCAATTTGGAAAGCACAGAATTCCCATTTGAACAGCACAAAATTCCCACTTGGACAGCACAAAATCCCATTTGAACAGCACAAAATTCCCACTTGAACAGCACAAAATTCCCACTCACTCTTCCCCTGGGTGTTTTTTTGAAGCCTGGCTTCGTTCCTGCCCAACAGAAAATCCGCGCCCTGTCCCACCCAGGGCTGGCTGTGGGAAAAATCCGGGTGGGATTTTTTGGGAATTGCCACATTCCCTGCTGTGAGCAGGTTTTTGTGTCCCCCAGACCCACCTGAGCAGGTTTTTGTGTCCCCCAGACCCACCTGACGTTTGGCAAGGAGTTCACGGAGGCGGTGGAGATGAAGCAGGTGGCGCAGCAGGAGGCGGAGCGGGCGCGCTTCATCGTGGAGAAGGTTTGGGGAAATTTGGGATTGTTCTTCCCACTCCGGGGCTTTTTCATGGAATATCCTCTTGGGTTTATCACACTGGAATTCTGCTCCTAAAGGCCAGGCCACAAACAGAACAAGTGAGGCAAGGCTGGCCAGATAGGAATTGAAATTGCCTTTTTTCCTTGCATAAATAGGATTGAAATTGCCTTTTCCCTTTGCCCAAATAGGATTGAAATTACTTTTTTCCCTTTGCCCAAATAGGATTGAAATTACTTTTTTCCCTTTGCCCAAATAGGATTGAAATTGCCTTTTCCCTTTGCCCAAAGAGAATTTGAAATCGTCATTTTTCCTTTGCCCAAGTAAGAATTGAAATTGCCTTTTTCCCTTTGACAAGGGTTCCAGCAGCTCCCCCTTGTGTTCAAGTTATGAACACTGTGCTGATAGTTTTGTTATTGGATACACTGAAGTAGATAAAACACAAATATTACAATTACTATGATAATTAGTACATATATATTTATTTCTTAAAGTTTTCTTACAATGGTGTGAGGCTCACTTACTTAGATTATTTAACGATGATAATTTTTTTATCCCATATAATCGTAATAAAAAAATCTGAATCATCCCCATGCAGAGCAGCAGAAGAAGGCAGCAGTCCCATATAACCAATAAAAAAATCTGAATTTTCCCCAGGCAGAGCAGCAGAAGAAGGCAGCAGTCCCATATAATTGTAATATAAAATAGTGCATTATTTCCCCAGGCAGAGCAGCAGAAGAAGGCAGCAGTCCCATATAACTGTAATAAAACACTGAATTATTTCTCCCAGGCAGAGCAGCAGAAGAAGGCAGCAATGCTGTATAACCACAATAAAATATTGAATTATCTCTCCCAGGCAGAGCAGCAGAAGAAGACATCAGTCCCATATAACTGTAATATAAAATAATGCATTATTTCTCCCAGGCAGAGCAGCAGAAGAAGGCAGTAATCCCATATAATTTTAATATAAAATGTTGAATTATTTCCCCCAGGCAGAGCAGCAGAAGAAGGCAGCAATGCTGTATAACCACAATAAAATATTGAATTATCTCTCCCAGGCAGAGCAGCAGAAGAAGGCAGCAGTCCCATATAACCACAATAAAATATTGAATTCTTCCCCAGGCAGAGCAGCAGAAGAAGGCAGCAATGCTGTATAATGACAATAAAACACTGAATTCTTTCCCCAGGCAGAGCAGCAGAAGAAGGCAGCAGTCCCATATAATTTTAATATAAAATATTGAATTATCTCTCCCAGGCAGAGCAGCAGAAGAAGGCAGCAATGCTGTATAATCACAATAAAATAGTGAATTATTTCTCCCAGGCAGAGCAGCAGAAGAAGGCAGCAGTCCCATATAACTAATATAAAATATTGAATTATCTCTCCCAGGCAGAGCAGCAGAAGAAGGCAGCAGTCCCATATAACTAATATAAAATATTGAATTATCTCTCCCAGGCAGAGCAGCAGAAGAAGGCCGCCGTGATCTCGGCCGAGGGCGACTCCAAGGCCGCAGAGCTCATTGCCAACTCGCTGGCCACGGCCGGGGACGGGCTGATCGAGCTGCGCAAGCTGGAGGCGGCCGAGGACATCGCCTACCAACTGTCCCGCTCCCGCAACATCACCTACCTGCCCTCGGGCCAGTCCGTGCTGCTGCAGCTGCCACAGTGAGGGGGGAAAAGTGTGTGGAAAGAGAAGTGGGAAAAAAAAATCATCGCGGTTTCCTCCGGCGGAGGAAATGGAAATTTATTGGAGATTGATTTTTTTGTGGATGGGAAATCAAATAAAAGCGAACGCGGCGTTGGGGCTGCGGTTCCTGCCCTGTGGACACAGAGGTGGCTTCTGTGACTCTGAATTTGGATAAATTTGGTGTTTCAGCAGGTGAGATTTGGGCATTCAGTGAGTGAGATTTGGGAATTGAGCAGGTGAGATTTGGGAATTCAGTGAGTGAGATATGGGCATTCAGCAGGTGAGACTTGGGAACTCAGCAGGTGAGATTTGGGAATTGAGCAGGTGAGATTTGGGGATTGGCCCTTTCTGGGCGGTTGGAGCAGCAGGAGCAGAGATTTCCTGGGATGAAGCCCTAGTGACAGCCACAGCTGCTGAGGGGAAAAACCTCTCAGGTGTCACCTGAGAACTTGGGGACACCTCAGCTCAGGGCCCTCAGCCACCCCAGAGCTCTCCAGGTGTCACCTCAACTCAGGTGGGGTGAGGAGCAGAGATTCCCTCTGGCTCTGGAGAGGGGAGTTCTGTGCAGGAAACTTCTGGACCTGGGACATCTCCCCTGTCCTGGGCTCCTGTCCCAGCCCCTGGCAGCTGCAGGGACAGAAATCCTGTCCCATCCCTGCTCCTTGTCCTGAGGGAAGTGGAATTGTGAGATTGTGTAAGCAGCCTTCAATAAATGTCACAGCCCCAAGGCTGGCACTGTGGGTCGTGGCTGTTTCCCTTTTCTTTTTTCTTTTCTTTTCTTTTCTCTTCTCTTTTTTCTCTTTTCTTTTCTTCTCCTCTTCTCTTCTCTCCTCTTCTCTCCTCTTCTCTTCTCTTCTCTTCTCTTCTCTTCTCTTCTCTTCTCTTCTCTTCTCTTCTCTTCTCTTCTCTTCTCTTCTCTTCTCTTCTCTTTTTCTTCTGCTGGCTCAGGAGAAGTGAAGGTTGGGCTCGGTGCTGGGATCAATCCTGACAACCTCAGAGTTTGTGACATGAGTGTGACACCGGATTTTTGGGATGAGGTGAGTGTGGAATTGTGGGGGCTTCTCCCAGCGCCCCTGCCCTGGAGCAGAGCTCTCCCAGAGCTCCCTTCCAGCCCCAGCTCTTCTGTGATCCTCCAGCAAATCATCCAAAATCCCCAAAAACATCTCAGAGCTGGGGCTGTGCTGCAGCTCTGCTGCTCCTGGGACAGTGAGGGTGGGAGGAGCTCCCCTGTTCCAGGGATCCCCTTTTCCAGGGGTTCCCTTTTCCAGGGGTTCCCTTTTCCAGGGGTTCATTTTCCAGGGATCCCCTTTTCCAGGGGTTCCTTTTCCCTCCTCTACCAGGGGTTTAATTTCCCCTCTTTTCCAGGGCTCCCCTTTTCTAGGAGTTCCCTTTCCCCTTTCCAGGGGTTCCTTTTCCCCCTTTTCCAGGGATTTCATTTTGCCTCTATTCCAGGGATCCTTTTCCAGGAGTTCCCTTTTCCAGGGCTTCCCTTTCCCCCTTTTTCTAGGGGTTCCCTTTCCCCCATTTACCAGGGATTTAATTTTGCCCCTTTTCCAGGGATCCCCTTTTCCAGGATTTCCCTTTTCCAGGAGTTCCCTTTCCCTCCTTTTCCTGGATCTCCTCTTCCCTCTCTTTTCCCCCTTTTTGGTGTTTTTTGTGCAGAGATTGCTGGCTCTGACACTGCAGCCATGTTCCCCAGGACCCCAAAAAGAAGTGAACAATCCCACATGGAGCTGCCAGCACCCCCCAACCCCAGGCACTGGGAGATGCTGGTGGCTGTGAGCTCTGCTCTGCTATCTTGGAGCTAATTAATGTTTAATTAATTTTACAATTTTACACACAGCTGGGAAAGGAGGAAAACGGGGGGACAGGAATTTCCTCTGCTTGAACTTCTCCTCTGCAGTGCCACTGGGGCAGCCAGGGCTTCCTGAGGCAGGAAAATCCCTTTGTTCCCCTTGTGCTTCCTCTCCCGTGGCTCCAGGGCAGGAGATGTGGGAGATAAACCCGAGAGCCTGGCTGGGCTGCAGAGCTGGAGGTGCCAGCACCGTCTGTGCCTCAGGAAAAAAAACTCCCCATCAGCTGTGCCTCAGTTTCTCTGCACAGGATCCTTGAGCAGCTCCAAGGGCTCTTTTTTGGAGAAGAGGAAATTTGTGCCAAGGGTGCCAAGGCCTGGTTTAGGCTGTGCCTAAGGTAGAACTGGCAGCATCTGGAGGCCTCACAAACCACAGGGTGAAGGGCCAGGGCTGCTCCAGGAGTTATCCTGAAAATCCTCCTGTCAGGAATGGGGATGAAGCAGGGCCAGAGCTGCTCCAGGAGTTATCCTGAAAATCCTCCTGTCAGGAATGGGCCAGAGCTCCTCCAGGAGTTATCCTGAAAATCCTCCTGTCAGGAATGGGCCAGAGCTGCTCCAGGAGTTATCCTGAGGATTCTCCTGTCAGGAATGGGGATGAGGCACTTCCCTCTCCAAGGCAGGAAATTCCAGCACAGCCTCATCCACAGAGTTCTCCAGCAGCAGCAGCACCTGCCCCAACATCCCCTCCCTGGTTTTCCTCCAGGAGCTGCACTGCACTGGGGTGTTGGACTGAGATGGAGCAGTGTCCAAGGTTTTCCCAGCTCTGGGCTGGGTCAGCGTGTCCCGTTCTGCTCCAGGAACAGCTGGGGCAAGGAGGAGGAAAATCGGGAGCATTGTTCTGATCCCAGCCCGCCCTGCCCTTTTAACTCCATCCTGAACTTTGCCTCTGCGAGCCCCAAGCCCTGCTGGGCACGGGCAGCTCTGGGGGTTGTGCTCAGCAATCCAGAGCAAGCCAAACCCTCTGGAATTTCGGATTTAGAACTCTGGGAGAGCAAGAATTTTTTGGCAGAATCTCAATTCTGGTGCCCTCCGCTGTTGCAGGAGCAGGGGGAATTCGCAGGTGAGGAAACAAACCACAGGTAGGGATTGTGGATTGAAGGATTTAGTAAAGGAACACAAAGCTGTGCCCTTCCCCCTCCGCCTTCCTGCTACTCTCACTAATTCCTCCACGGCTGCCAAACCCAAACCACAGCAGCGCTGTCCCCTCCTACACAGCCCAGCAGCGGTTTGGGGGCTGCGGCCGAGGCTCTGCAGCCTCCGGGCCAGGTGGCACCTGGGGAAGGCGATGCCAGCCTGGCAAGGGCCGGCCCCGACCCTCCCACAGCCACCTGCCACAGGTGTCGCTTCTTGTCGCATCGCTCTCGCCCATCAAGGTGTAATCACCAAACCGCAGGCTGGCGTTAAGCAGTAATTAGCGTGTTAAGGAGAGAGGGAGGTTTGGGCAAGTGGGAGCTGGGTTTTGGCACAGGGAGCCTCCGGCTGAGGGCTCTGCGGCCTTACCTGGTGCTGAGGGGCAGCTCCGGCCCCTGTGAGGGCAGGAGCCATCCCCGCCATCCCTGAGGGCTCAGGCCGCGCTGCCCGCCTCACCTGGCTCGCTAATTACCCGCGCGGAGTAATGGGCAGGCTGAGGGGGAGCCGCGGCCCTAACCCTCACTCACCCTCACACAACCCCGCACCCCTGCCGCACTAATTACAGCACGGTCGCTAATTACCGGAGAGGGGTAACGAGCCCCCCGTTTCTCCCCTGCGCATGCGCAGCCTCCCCCCTCACCTGCGGCCCGCGCGCCGCCGCCTCAGGTGGAGCAGCGGCGGGAAAGGGGCGGGCGCGCGGGAACGGCGCCCCCGGCGGCGCATGCGCACTGCGCCGCCTCCCCTCAACTCCGCGGCCTGTGCGCGCTCCCCCGTGCGCCCCCGATTTGGCCGTGCGCGCTCCGCAACGCGCACTCCCCCTCCCTCTCTGTGCGGGTCACCCACACACACACCATTCACACCGCCATCCGTGCGCGCTCCCGCAGGCGCGTACTCGCCCCCCCGGCCTATGAGGTGTCTCCCCCCATCATCCCTCCCTCACAGCACGGTCCGTTCCCTCCCCGCCTCCGCGCGCGCTCCCGCACACGCGCACTCACCCCCGGGCCCTTCAACCGCGGCCTCGGCCCGCGCGCGCTCCCCGCCTGCTCCACCCCTATCCCCTCAATCCTACCCCCGCCCGCACGCGCGCTCCGCAGCGCCCGCCCGCGCCCCTCCCCGCGCCGCCCGGCATGGACGGCGGCGGGGCGGGCCTGAGGGCACCGGCCTGGGTGGTGCGGGGCGGCCGCCCGAGCCCTTTCCCCCCTCCCTTCCCTCCCTTCTTTCCTTCCTTCCCCCCGGGCCTGGCGGCGCAGCCGAGCAGCGCTAGGCCCGGCCCGGCCCGGCGGTGGGCGGCGGGGGGAGCGGGGAACGGGCCCCGCACGGCCCGGAGGGGAGCGGGGGCACCGGGGAGGAGGAGGAGGGGGGGCAGGTGGGCAGGGATGGGGCTGGGGGGCTCTGCCCGAGATCGGGGGGCTCCCTTGGGGTTGGGGGCTCTGTCCGGGATTGGAGGTTCTGCCCGGTGTCCGAGGGCTCTGCCCCAGCTCGGGGGGCTCTACCGGGGGCTCTGTGCGGGGTTGGAGGCTGTGCCGGGCATCGGGGTTGGGGGGTCTGCTTTGGGTCGGGGGACTCTGTCTGGGGCTCTGTCCGGGATTGAAGGCTCTCCCCGGGGTTGGATTCTCTCCCCGGGGTCTGGGGGCTCTGTCCGGGGTTGGATTCTCTCTCTCCCCGGGATTGGGAGCTCTCCCCGGGGCTGGATTCTCTCCCCGGGATCCCGGGGGTCTCCCCAGGTTTGGATTCTCTCCCAGGAGTTGGATTCTCTCTCTCCCGGGGTCCCGGGGTTTGAATTCTCTCCCGAGGGTCCCGGGGCTCTCCCCGGGTTTGGATTCTCTCCCGAGGCTCCCGGGGCTCTCTCCCGGGGCTGGATTCTGTCTCTCCCCGGGTTTGGATCCTCTCCCCGGGGTCCCGGGGCTCTCCCCGGGTTCGGATCCTCTCTCGAGGGTCCCGGGGCTCGGTGTCCCCTCCCCGCGGGCCCGGGGCTGTGTCACCTGCCTGGGGGAGGGGAGGGAAGGAGAGGAGGTGACCGAATTCCCGGAGCAAACAGAACATTCCCGCGGGGCTGGCAGTGCGGCTGGGGCTCGGAGCGTGTCCCCTCGCCCCGTCCCGCTCGGTGTCACCGCGCTTGTCACCGGGGAGGTGAGGACAGCCTGGAAAACCGGCGGGGGGGGGGTTTCTCTCATCCTCAGCCTTTTCCTTCAGGTGTTTCCCCCTTTCCCTGCGCCCCGGGGTTGAGATTTTTGGGCGTGATTTTTGAACTTTGTGTGTCCCGGTGCTAAGTGCCTCCGCGGGTTTGGCAGAATTACACAAAAACCTTGAGTTGCGGGAGTGAGGGGAAGGAGGAGGGCAGGAGGGATGTGAGGAATGAGAGATTCTTATCCTCGGCTTGGCAGCGGCCCTTGTGCATGGAGGAGATGAAGTTTGGGAAGCACCTGGGTTGTTCCCAGCTGGAAGTTTTCTGTTTCTCTCTCTCACTACCTGTACTTTAAAAAAAAAAAAAAATTGATTTTTTAGATGTTTTTGGAAAGGTTTGGAGTTGCCCAAGTGTGATTTGAAAAGGGCTTTGTGTCTCTGATATCTGATCGCTTTTATCAGATCTGATCATTCACCTCTGATAATTTACCCCTTCCACCTCCTCACCTGGGCGCCAGGTGCGTTCCCATCCATCTCCCGCGCTCCTGCCGGGATCGCAGAATCCCAAATTCCAGATGTGTCCGCACATTGTGCGCCACAAACTCCCGGCGTGAGCAGCGACAGGAACGGGCAGAGCTTTTCCAGAGGCTGGGTGAAAGAAAAGTGCAAATTCATGGAGGCTTTTTGATTTTTCCAGCTAAGCAGTTGTGTTTCCTGGGCTGCCAGGGGGTTAAGGGCTGCTTTATAATTTTTATTTTCTGCAGGAATGGGGGTTTGGGGCTATCCCTGGGGGTTTTGTGGCTTGGGATTATTTGGGATATTGATTTGGTTTGATATTGGGGATATTGGTCTGATTTGGAATATTGGTCTGATTTGGAATATTGGTCTGATTTTGGATATTGATCTGATTTGGAATATTGGTCTGATTTTGGATATTGATCTGATTTGGAATATTAATCTGATTTGGAATATTGGTCTGATTTGGAATCTGATTTGGGATATTGATCTGATCAGAAGAGGCTTTGGTTTTGGAGATTATTGTGAGTTTTTAATTGACTTTATTATCATTAATAATGATATAAGGAATATTTAATTGATGTTTTCCGAGGAAATCTTGCTGTAGGAAGGGTGGAAATTTGGGCTAAATCATCTAAAACCAGAAGATTTTGGGCTGCTGTGCTTTCCTCCTCTCTGCCACAGTCATGGAATGTGTGGATTTTACCCCAAGAGCTGCAATTCCACCTGGAATCTGAAAGTTTTTATTTATCCAAAGAGGTTTTTTTTGGGATCAGAGCAGGAGGTTCCACGTGGGAACGCCTTGGGAAGGATTTTTGCAGTAAACAGGAGGAGCAGGGACGTGCCCAGAGCACACCTGAGATGGCACAGCTGGATTTCAGCTGCTTACAAAACTCCTCACTGACCTATTTCTCTCTGCCTCTCTCAGGGGCCTGGCCAAAAAAAAAAAAAAATTAAATTAAATTAAATTAAATTAATTCCTGGTTGTACAGAAAAATAAAGAGGCAGAACTGAAAGGCAGCTGAGGAGAGAGAGATTTCTCTAATATTCTGTGAATAATAATTATATTAAAGTATTTTATAATATGCAACATACTATTTATAATATTATATATTTATAATTTTATATATTACATATTACATATTACATGTTACATATTACACATTATATATTATACATTATATATTGCACGTTATATATTGCACATTGTATATTATATATTATATATTACATATTATATATTAACATATAAATTAATACACCATATATTATACAGTATATATTATATATTTTATAATATATTATATTCTTATATATTGTATGCTATATAGCATATAAAATACAATATTTTATTTTTCTTGCTCCAGCTCCTCCAGCACAAACCCTCAGCCTGCTCTGCTCTCTCCCTGCAAGGTTCAGGCTTCTAAAAGAGAGGTGAAGTCAATTTTTAAACATAATTTTACTTTTCAAAACCAGCATTAATTTACATTTTGCTCAATCTGTGCTGTTTGCCCTTTCAGAATTTTATTATGTGAATCTTTGGAGGTTCCCACCCCCAAGAATTAGGGAAAAAAAGTGAATTTTTTAGTTTTTATTTTAGTTTTATTCTCATGACATTTCACACTTTAAATATTTCAAGCAGATCCAGGTGAGATCCCCCTGCTCTGTCCTGAGCTCTCAGGGGAATGTGGTTGAATTTTTCCAAAATTGGGATTTTTTAATCTGTTCTAACCATTTTCCCCATTGAATCCCATTTTCCAGTGTTTTCCCCCCAAAATTTAGATTTTTTAACCCATTCTTCCCAACTGTAAACACAAGGCCTTAAAATCCTTCCCAGCAGCTCCTGGGCTGGAGCAAAATTTTGGGAATTTTTAACCCCAAGTTTGTTTTGGGTTGGATCTGTCACAGATTCATTGCCTCAAAGAGAATTTTAATCAAAACCTGATTTTTTTAAAATAGAAATGATGCAAATCCCATCCCAGATTTGTGCTTTTTCCAGGATTTGGGAGCAGAATTCCTGTCGCTCATGACTTCCCAAAAAAAACCAACCAAACAAAAAAAACCCCCCAAACTCCCAGTGCCCAATTTTAAAATTCCATTCCTTTTCCAGGTGATTTTTGGAATTTTTGGAATTTTGTGGCTCCTCCCTGCTGGAGAACAGGGAGTGAAACCCTGGCAGCTCCAGGAGCTGCTGAGATTCCTGCCCTTCCCTCGGGAGGTTTCACACTCCTGATTTTCCAGCACCTTCTGCTGGGATTTTTTCCTGCTCTGGGATTTTTTTGCCTCTGGGGATTTTCCCCCTGAAATGGGATTTTTTTCCCTCTGGAAATGGGATTTTCCCCCTGGAAATGGGATTTTTTTCCCTCTGGAAATGGGACTTTTTCCCCCTGGAAATTTTTTTCCTCTGAAATGGGATTTTTTTCCCTCTGAAATGGGATTTTTCCCTCTGGAATGGGATTTTTATTTCCCTTCTGAAATGGGATTTATTTCCCCTTAGAAATGGGATTTTTTTTCGCTCTTGAAATGTTTTGGTTTTGTCCCCTATGGAAATGGGACTTTTTCCTCCTGGAAATGAGCCTTTTTTCCCCTTGGAAATGGGATTTTCTTTTCCTGGAAATAGAATTTATTTCCTTAGAAATGGGATTTTTTGCCTCTTGAAATCTTTTTTTTTTGTCCCCTGTGGAAGTGGGACTTTTTTCTCCTTGGAAATGGCATTTTCCCTCCTGGAAATGGGATTTCTCCTCCTGGAAAAGGCACTTTTTTCCCTTGGAAATAGGATTTTTTTTTTCCCCTGGAAATGGGATTTATTTTCCCCTGGAAATGGGATTTTTTCCCCTGGAAATGGGATTTTTTTCCCCCTGGAAATGGGATTTTTCCCCCTGGAAATGGGATTTTTTTCCCTGGAAATGGGATTTTTTTCCCCCTGGAAATGGGATTTTTCCCCCTGGAAATGGGATTTTTTTCCCCTGGAAATGCAGGTTTTAGGGAGGCTTTGGGGCAGGATATTCACACTTCATTCACACCTCTGCATATCCAAGGACACAGAGACACCTCCAGGGCCTCTTTGGGGGCAAAAATGCTAATTTTGGGCAAGAGATCTTGATGGCAGATTTCCTCTTTAAATAATCTAAATATGATAAAATGATTATTTAAAAAGTGGTAAATGGGAAATGTGATCCAGGGAACCACCTAGGGGTGTTGTAATCTTATTTTCAAGTTTTTGTTTTTTTTTTTTTTTTTTTGCATTAAAGGATGTAGGAATAGACTGGAATACCTGGAATTTCCTATTTCAGCCACAGCTTTTAATTTTTAATTTTTAGATACTTCAGGTGGTGGGAAGGGCCTGGAGTAAAGAATTAAAAGTTATTTTGAGGGTTTTTTTTCCTACTTCAAGAAAAGCATTGAGTTTGTGGCTGTTAAATCTCAAACTCCTTTAGATTCAGTTAAAAAAAACCCCTCATTTATTGCAAAATCCGGGGGATTTTAATGCTGAATTCCCAGATGGAAACCTCTGGAATGGATTTTTAGTGGAGATAATGCTTGAAAAAAATCCAGGAATCTCTGGTAGGAAAGGCTTTGTGTCTCCCAAAAATCTGGATGCAACCAGATCATTCCTCTTGAAAAAAAATGGGAAAAAGCCTGAGAGTTCTTCTTCATGTTTTTTCTGTTCTAGTGGCAGGATTTTATAGATATTCTTTTGGGATTTTATATATTTATATATATATATCTGGGATTTTTAATAAATTTTCTGGTAATCTGATTTTCTGGGATTTTTTAATAGATATTTTTATGGGAATCTGATTTTCTGGGAATTTTTTAATAGATATTTTTCTGGGAATCTTGATTTTCTGGGATTTTTTAATAGATATTTTTCTGGGAATCTGATTTTCTGGAATTTTTTAAATAGATATTTTTCTGGGAATCTTGATTTTCCGGGAGCCTGTGGAACACTTGGAGGGAAATTCCCAGCTCCAGACAGAGGTGTGGGAAAAAAAAAAAAATTATAAAATAAATGTGCTGCCTGCTGAGTCAGCAAAATACTCGCCCCGAGTTATTTTGGGAATGACAAAAAAAAAAAAAAAAAAAGGCTGGAAAACCAGCAGGATGAGGTGGAGCTGCATTCTGGGCCTGGAATTCCAGAATTTCCAGGATTTATCCCCTCTCCAGGCTCTTCTGTCTCTGCCAAGGATTTTAGGAATGGTCAAGAAAAATCTGGGGAAAAAAATAAAAATAAAAGGATCAGATGAGGTGGGAACACAGCTCTGGAATTCCAGAATGGACAGGATTTATTTATCCCCCTCTTCTCCAGGGTTTTGTGTCCAAAATGTTTGGAATGGATGGAAAAGCTGAAGGAATTCTGAATTCCCTGCTTTCCACAGGAATTGGGAATGCAGAATATTCCTAAATTGCAATGGGATTTCTCTTCCCTGATTCACTTTCAGGATTATTTTCCTGATGATTTGAGATTTGGGAATGGGAATGGGAATAGGAACAGGGTCGTTAGCAGCACTCAGCGCTTTATTTTGCATTTATTTTGCATTTGTTTTGCATTTATTTTGCATTTCCATGGGCTCTGGCAGCTCCAGCACTTCCCATGGAAATGCAAAAGCACCGGGATTGGCAAAGTGAGGGTTTGAGAGAGAAAACTTCCCCACTTAAAAACAGATTTTCAGGGTTGTTTGCACCTAAATCAGCCAGGAGTAGAGAGAAATAATGGAAATAATGGAAATAATTCCCTTCAGATGTGTTTGGGAATGGCTGGGCCTAGTTCCAGGCACCTGTGCTTCCAGCTGGGAGAGTTTATTGAGGTTTTTTATTGCAATATTGTAGATATTCAAACCTTCACTTTTCCTGAAATCCTCAGTTTTTTCCTGAAATCTTCAGTTTTCCCTCACACCCCGAGTTCAGTTTCCCCCCAGTTTTTTCCTCACACCCTCATTTTTTCCTCAATTTTTTCCTCACACCCTCAGTTTATCCTCAGCTCTTCCTGAAATCCTTGATTTTCCCCACATCCTCAGTCAGTTTTTCTTAAATTTTCCCTCACACCCTCAATTTTTCCTCAATTTTTCCCTCACACCCTCAGTCAATTTTTCCTTAAATTTTCCCTCACACCCTCAATTCAGTTCCCCCCCCACTTTTTCCCTCACACCCTCAGTTTTTCCTCAATTTTTATCTCACACCCTCATTTTTCCTCAATCCCTCTTCCCCTCACATCCTCACCTTCTCCTGAAATCCTCTTTTTCCTCACTTTTTCCCCATTTTTCCCTCAGTTTTTTTCAGTTTTTCCTCGGGCCTGCCCCGCTCCCCTCAGGCCGCACCGAGGCCTCCCCAGCCGAGCCAAATCTCTCTATTTTTAGCGCCGATAACACCAAAAAATGCGTTTTTTCTTCACAAGCTCGGTGTGAAGTTTCTCCCACACACTCACCAGCTTCCTCCACCCACTCTTTTGTCTGCAAATTGTCCTTTTTTTTTTTTTTTTTTTTTTTTCAGAGTTCGAGCTTTTCATGCTGGAGACTTTGCAAACCTTTGATTGCTCGGGTTGGTTCTGCAGATATTCCCCAGGTTTGGGGCTTGATAAACATCAAAATCTCTTTGAAACTCTCATTTCCTTTTTACATCTTAATCAGGGTTTGCATCTCTCCTTTGGCTGGAATTTGTTCTGCAGAAAAATCAGTATTGATAAAATAAATTCACCTTTAAAATGGCAAAAAAAACCCCATTTGGATGTTTTGGGATTAAAAACACCCAAACGCTGCTTTGGGATTAGAAATTTAAAAGGTGAGTGGGGTAAAAGTGTTTTAAGAGCATTTTTAGGGCAGTAGTTCAGAGCTGCTGTTTGTACTAAATGGCCAAGGAGGGCTTTGGATTTTATTTAAATAATGGATTTGAAAGTTGTGAGTCCCTCGAGGGTGCCAGTGAAAGGTTCAAAGCCACTGATGCTGCAGAGTGAAGCAAACAGCTTTGAAAATTCAGAATAAACCCCTCTGTGGGTTTGATTTGAGGTGCTACCTGTTGATAAAAAGTTTTTTTTACACATAACATCCCTTCCGTGAGCAGAGGTGAGAATATTGGCAGGAATTTTTTTGCCAAAAAAATGGAGGGTGGGGAGTGAAATTTCCTTTTCCTGGCAAGTTTTTCTGGCTCAGTAAAATTCCTGATTTCCTCCTGCAGCTTCCTAGAGATGCTTAATGTGATGAGGAAATAATCAGGAATTTTCTATGTGGAACAGGGAATTTTCTGAGCTCCTGAATAATTCATCCCCACTTAGTGTAAAGCTAAACTGGGATTCATCCTTCCCACGGCTTTCCTGGATGTAGGATTGGGAATTCCAGCTGGCCCAAATCAGTTTATTTTATATTTTTATTTTATATTTTTATTTTATATTTGAGTTGTGACCACAAGCCAGCATTATCATCCCATCTCCTGGGATTTCCTGCCTCACCTGTGGGGTTGGGAATGTGGGATTTGGGGCTGGAGCAGTGGGAATGAGCCCTGCAGGAATAATTTGGAAACCCTCAAGAAAATAATTCAAAATAAAAATAAAAGAATAAAAAATAATTTAAAAAATAATTATTTGGAGACGTGCTCAAGAAGCTGTTTGAATGAAGTTCATAATAAAACTGTTTATTTTCCCTTTCTTTCCCCAGTGTGGCACTTCACAAAAATTCTCTTTATTGTTATTAATAATGAATATTTATTATTCATCTCCTGTCCAGTTAAAATTCACTCCCAAGAGAGGAAGATTCTGGTGGAACAGAAATTATAAATGCAAGAATCTCTGGAAAAGAGGAGTATTGGGTGGGATGGAATTCCCAGGGAAGCTGTGGCTTATCCCAGGCCAGGCTGGAGATCATGGAATAAATCCCTGGATGGGATTTTTTGTCCTTTCCATCCCATTCTGGGGTGTCCCTGTCCTTAATTCTCCTTCCTTTCACCCTCTAATCCCAGATTTAGCTCCAGGTTTAACTCAGGAATTCCTGAATGGGATCAGCCCAACCCAAAACCTTGAGCTTGCTGTTGCCATCCCGAGCTCCCAAACTGGAATTTTTAAATTTTTTTTTAAATTTTTTCCCGGTGTTTACAAAAAAAAAAAAAAAAAAAAGAAAAAAAAATTTAAAAAGTGAGGGATGGATTGCTTTGTGTCCATGAGGGACCACGTGGTGGTTCCTGCAGGAGGAAGTGGCAGCGTCCCGGGCAAATTCCAGCCTGGAAAACCGCGGGGGAAATGTGGATGGGCAAAGTGATTGTGCTCTGGGGATTAAGGGAGACAAAGGGAGAATTCCTGCAATCCCTGGAAATCCAGGATCTCTGGGGTGTTCCCGGCCTGGTTTGGTGAGAGTGAGGTGAGAATGGCTCTGCTGGAATTGCACAGGCACTGTCGGAATGTGGCTCTGGAATATGTGGGGGAGGTTTGGGGTGTTTTGGGCTGTGTTTGGGGGAGCAGAGCAGGCTGTGGGGGCCATCAGTGCTCCCAGAAACCCAGTCTGTATTCCTTGATGGGATTTCCACACCTTGGGAATCTGCTGCTGGGCCAGGAGTTCTGGTCCCTGATGTTTGTGGGGCCGTCAGTGCTCCCAAAAAATCCAGGAGAAATGATTGTGGTGATCTCTGGTGGATGGAGAGTATCCCTTGCCTGGATTTCCATTCCCTGGGAATCTGCTGTTGGGAGTTCTGATGTTTGTGGGGCTGTCAGTGCTCCCAAAAATCCAGGAGAAACAGCTGTGCTCCAGAGGTGATTCTGTGGTGGATGGAGAGTATCCTTACCTGGATTTCCATTCCCTGGGAATTTCCTCCTGGGAATTCTCCTGGTATTTGTGGGACCATCAATTCTCCCAAAAATCCAGGAGAAACAGCTGTGTCCCAGAGGTGATTCTGTGGTGGATGGAGGATATCCTTACCTGGATTTCCATTCCCTGGGAATTCTCCTCATCCCTGATATCTGTCCCTCCCTTTCCCCACCCCACCCTCACTCAGCTCCTCCTGAAACCCCCCAAAAACCCCCCCAAGGCATTTCCCACCTGACCCCTCTCTCTCTCTTTTTCTCCCATTGTCTGTTGCAGATAAAATGCTCGAGGGCTGCTCTTCCTGCCGAGGATCCCTCCTCAGCTGGTCCCTGCCGTGATCCCGAGCCCAGCCCAGCCCAGCCCCCCCAGGAGCCTCCCATGGAAGCGGCGCCGGGCCGGAGCAGCCCCCCCGAGCCGGAGGGCGCCCCATGAGCCCCCCCAGATGAGCCAGGCAGCCAAGGGCGAGCCCCCCCCCGGGGCCGGCATGGCGCAGGAGGGGCCGCCCAACGCCTTCTACCCCAGCCAGGAGCTCGACCTGTCCACCAAGGTGTACAAGAGGGAGTCAGGGAGCCCCTTCTCGGTGCTGGTGGACAGCAAAGGCAGCAAAGGGCACCTCCACGAGAGGGAGGAGCAGCCGTTTTTCAGGGAGAGCAGAGCGGTAGGAGAGGTCCGGGCTGTGAAAGAAGACAGGGAAAACTCTGACACGACTGAGGAGGAGGAGGAGGAGGAGGAAGAAGAGGAGGAGGAAGATGAAGTGACTTACAAAAGGGAGCAGATTATAGTGGAGGTAAACCTTAACAACCAAACCTTAAATGTGTCCAAAGGGGAGAAGGGTGTCCCCTCCCAATCCAAAGAGACTGCTGTCCTTAAGAGCAGCAGTGAGGAAGAGGAGGGTGACAGTGGGGAAGAGGCCACGGAAGACAGTAACGATTATGAGGAGAATGAGAGGCAGAAGAAAAAGGAGAAAAGAGTGGAGAAGGTTAGTGTTGGCCAGAGGAGAAGCAGGAGAGCCACCTGTGCCGCGGCCGCCGCCGCCTCGCCGGCGCCCGGGCCACCAGCGGCCGCAGCAGGGCCACCGAGCCCCCCAAGCGTAAGAAGAAACCTGCAAAGGAGCCCAAGGCACCTGTGCAGAAAGCAAAGGGTGAAGAGAAGGAGACTCTGACCTGTGAGAAGTGCCCCAGGGTGTTTAACACACGCTGGTACCTGGAGAAGCACATGAACGTCACCCACAGGCGGATGCAGATCTGCGACAAATGTGGGAAGAAATTTGTGCTAGAGAGTGAGCTGTCCCTCCACCAGCAAACTGACTGTGAAAAAAACATCCAGGTAGGTTCTGCTCCCCCACACCTCCTGGCTGTGCCCTGGATCCTGCTGGTGGAAGCTTCACAGGGGGAAAAAAAAATAAAAATTTAAAAAATCTTTTTTTTTTGTGCGGCTCCAGGTGCTGAGCCGGGCCCAGGTTCTGCCTTATCCCGCATTTTGGGGTCTCCCAAAAGGAGGGGATGGCAGGGAAAAGAGTGCTGAGCTGCTCTGAGCAGTTACTCCAGGAGTAAACTGTGAGTTGGGAGCAGCGAGCTCCTTTAGCAGGGTCAGAGTCTGGAGTAACTGGTCCCAAAAATCTGAATTTCTGTGGTAAATCCTCCTCTTCCTGCTGAGCACCCGCAGCTCTCCCTGAGTCCAGACTTCCAGGGGTTTCAGAGTTACTGAGATGCACAATAAAACCTCACAGCATGTCCAGAACTCCAGGAATTCCCTGCAGTGGGAAATCTCTGAGATCCCAGAGAGGCAGCAGTAGAGTCAGGACCTGAGCTGGGCTTAAAATGGGATTTAAACCCCACTGAGAGCACGAGACAAAGGGAATTCCCAGAGTGTTTCTATGGAATTCTGCACCCCTTCCCCAGCAGGAAACCCCAACAAATCACCCTGAGGACACAAAAATATCAATTTTTTTTTTTTTTTTTTTCTGATTACCCCCAGCCATGGCAGGAGCAGCTCAGCTCTGCTGGGGAATTTTGGGAGCTGTGAGAAGAGCTCCAGAATTTCTGCTCCCTTTTGTTTGTTGGTTTTTTTTTTTTTTTTTTCCTGGCCTGTGGAAATTGGGGCACTGCTCCTTTCTCTAGCACCCCAAAATCTGCTTTTTTTGGCCTTTTTTTTCACCCATCTCCTCCTGAAATCCTCCAAGCAGCAGTTGGATTTTTTTGGGCAGCTGGAATTTGGGTGTTTTTTTGTGTGTGTGAGAGTTTGAGCACAATAATTGCACATTTTTCATTGTTTGTTTGCTTTCAATGCTGGGCTGGGTTGATCCTCAGCTCTTGCTGTGGGGGAGATGTGGAATATTTATTGCAATTTCTCTTTTCCAACCTCTTTGCCCAGCTCTGTGTAACTCCAGGCTGGTTTTTATTTTTTATTTTTTTTTCCTTGTTTCAGCTCAAGGAAGGATTTATTAATATAAATTTAATTCTTGCAGCTTTTGAAAGAAATACTTAAAAAGTTCAGTGCAGCAGGGAATGTTTAAATGGGAATTTAAGAGATGCCTTGGCATGCAGGGGGTTCATTCACAGCTTAAAAATTGAAGCAGGAATGAAAAAAATAAAGGAATTAAAGTGGGAATTCCTGAATATTTTGAACACATAAAATGGAGAAACATCCTGTATCCATCCACACACGTGTCCAAAAGTGATAGGAAAAGGAGAAATAATAGAAATTCTGGTTTAAATCCAGAGGAAAATGATCCTGCACTGAGAGTCACCTCCAAGTGCTCAATATCCAGGAATAAATCCAGCAATTCTTGTTCTGTCCTGACCTTTGGGATGTGTTTTTATTCCAATTGCCAACAGGATTGAGGGAAAATTAAAATCTTCCTTAATTCAGGTTTAAATGTGTCAAAGGGGAGCTTTGTCCTGGAATAAAAACAGTTTAATATTGAAATGAAATGCAAACCAAGGCTGGCTCCTCCCAGCTTTTCATCCCAGGGGGGAATAAATCTATTTTTTCCAGGGAATTTCTGCTTTTTCATCTGTCACAATCAGCACCTTCACTGAATTTCTGTCGTCTCCATGTGGTTCCTCTCCTTGTCCATGTTTAAATCTTTAATTTTATTGTAGATTTGTCCCCTCCAGGGGCTCTTTTCACTGTAAATCCAAGGATTTGGGATTTCTTTGCTCTCTAGGAATTTTTTTCCCCCATCCCAAGAGGGGCATCCCAGCAGAGCCTGCACCAGAATTCCCAAACCTGCAGAGAGAAGAAACAGAATCCCAAACGAGCAGGATTGATTAATTCATTAATCTGACTGATGGGGAAAGGGTGGGAATTGGGCTGGGAAGTGGAGATATCCCAAAAATCCCAAAAAAAAAACCCCAAAACAAGGCACAGTTCCTGTGAAGGTGAAGAGGATTTGGTTCCCTCACACTCCAGGATTTCCAGCTGGAATTCCCACCTTGGAAAATGAAGTTTTTTTTTAGGAAGAGCTGCTTGAAATCCTCAATGGGGCTGAATTCCTGGGCATTCCACGGGAGTTTTGGGAAGGAATTCTCACATTTTGGACCTCCAGTGGTGCCTTCAATGAGCGAGGAGAGCACAGCAGGAAAATTTGGGTTTGCTCCAGGAGCTGATCCTGGAATGTCCAGAGGGATGGAGCTGATTTCCATGAGAATCCAGAGGGATGGAGCTGATTTCCATGGAGATCCAGAGGGATGGAGCTGATTTCCATGGGGATCCAGAGGATCAGAACTGATTTCCATGGAGATCCAGAGGGATGGAGCTGATTTCCATGAGGATCCAGAGGATCAGAGCAGATTTCCATGGAGATCCAGAGGGATGGAGCAGATTTCCATGGGGATCCAGAGGATCAGAGCAGATTTCCATGGGGATCCAGAGGATCAGAACTGATTTCCATGGAGATCCAGGGGGATGGAGCAGATTTCCATGGAGATCCAGAGGATCAGAGCTGATTTCCATGGGGATCCAGAGGGATGGAGCTGATTTCCATGGAGATGCAGAGGGATCAGAGCAGATTTCCATGGAGATCCAGAGGATCAGAGCAGATTTCCATGGAGATCCAGAGGGATGGAGCTGATTTCCATGAGGATCCAGAGGGATGGAGCTGATTTCCATGGGGATCCAGAGGGATGGAGCTGATTTCCATGGGGATCCAGAGGATCAGAGCAGATTTCCATGGAGATCCAGAGGGATGGAGCTGATTTCCATGAAGATCCAGAGGGATGGAGCTGATTTCCATGGGGATCCAGAGGATCAGAGCTGATTTCCATGGGGATCCAGAGGATCAGAGCTGATTTCCATGGAGATCCAGAGGGATGGAGCTGATTTCCATGGAGATCCAGAGGGATGGAGCTGATTTCCATGCAGATCCAGAGGATCAGAGCAGATTTCCATGAGGATCCAGAGGATCAGAGCTGATTTCCATGGAGATCCAGAGGATCAGAGCAGATTTCCATGGAGATCCAGAGGGATGGAGCTGATTTCCATGGAGATCCAGAGGGATCAGAGCTGATTTCCATGGGGATCCAGAGGATCAGAGCAGATTTCCATGGAGATCCAGAGGATCAGAGCAGATTTCCATGGAGATCCAGAGGGATCAGAGCAGATTTCCATGGGGATCCAGAGGATCAGAGCAGATTTCCATGGAGATGGAGCCTGGACTGGCCACACCTGGATCTGGGGGGGCAGGAAGGGTTGGATGGGGCTTTGGGAATTTACTGGTGTTGGCCTCCTCCAGCTCTGTTGGGTTCTCCCCTCTCCAGGAGTTTGGATTTTCCCACTCCAGGAGTTTGGATTTTCCCACTCCAGGAGTTTGGATTTTCCCTCTCCAGGAGTTTGGATTTTCCCTCTCCAGGAGTTTGGATTTTCCCACTCCAGGAGTTTGGATTTTCCCTCTCCAGGAGTTTGGATTTTCCCACTCCAGGAGTTTGGATTCTTGTCTCACCAAGGTTTTGGATTCTTTCTGCATCTAGGGTTTGGATACTTCTCACTGAAAATGTTTGGATTTTCGCACTCCAAGGGTTTGAATTTTTTCATTCCAAGGGTCTGGATCCTTCCCACTCCAAGGGTTTGGATCCTTCTCACTGGAAATATTTGGATTTTCCCACTCCAAAAGTTTGGATCCTTCACTCCCCAAGGGTTTGGATCCTTCCCTCTCCAAGGATTTGGATCCTTCCCTCTCCAAGGATTTGGATCCTTCCCTCTCAGGGGTTTGGATCCTCCATCTCCAAGGGTTTGAATTCTTTGCACTCCAGGGATTTGGATCTTCCCTCTCCAAGGGTTTGGATCCTTCCCTCTCCAAGAGTTTGGATCCATCCCTCTCTGATGGTTTGGATTTTCCCTTTCCAGGGGTTTGGATCCTCCATCTCCAAGGGTTTGGATTTTCCTTCTCCAAGGGTTTGAATTCTTTGCCCTCCAGGGGTTTGGATCCTCCATCTCCAAGGGTTTGGGTTTTCCTTCTCCAAGGATTTGGATCCTTCCCTTTCCAGGAGTTTCGATCCTTCCCTCTCCAAGAGTTTGGATTTTCCCTCTCCAAGGGTTTGGGTTTTCCTCTCCAAGGGTTTGGATCCTTCCATCTCCAAGAGTTTGGATCCTTCCATCTCCAAGGATTTGGATTTTCCCTCTCCAGGGCTCTGTTTTTGGAGCTGTCCCTCTGTGGCTCCCCTGCTGTTGGATTTTGGGGGGGACCAGGAGGCACCAGAGCCTCCCCTCATCCATCAACCCCAAAACTCTCATTCTCAGGCACCTCTTTCACCCTTTGGGACCTTTTTAAACCAAAGCTCAGCTTAACCCCCACCCCCTGTGTGTTCTGTGCCCACCCCAGTGCGTGTCCTGCAACAAATCCTTCAAGAAGCTCTGGTCCCTCCACGAGCACATCAAGATCGTGCACGGCTACGCCGAGAAGAAATTCTCCTGCGAGATCTGCGAGAAGAAGTTCTACACCATGGCCCACGTGCGCAAACACATGGTTGGTGAGTCCTGGGCAGGGGGGCCAAATAAAATGGGCAGGGGGGGGCTAGAACGGCTGGGGGGGTTAAAATGGTGGGAGTTAGAATGGTCAGGGAGGGTTAGAATGGTCAGGGGGAGTTAGAATGGTCAGAGGGAGTTAGAATGGTCAGGGGGAGTTAGAATGGTCAGGGGATTTAAAATGAAGTGGTCAGGGAGAGTTAGAATGGTCAGAGGGAGTTAGAATGGTCAGAGGGAGTTAGAATGGTCAGGGAGAGTTAGAATGGTCAGGGAGGGTTAGAATGGTCAGGGGGAGTTAGAATGGTCAGAGGGAGTTAGAATGGTCAGGGGGAGTTAGAATGGTCAGGGGGATTTAAAATGAAGTGGTCAGGGAGAGTTAGAATGGTCAGAGGGAGTTAGAATGGTCAGAGGGAGTTAGAATGGTCAGGGAGAGTTAGAATGGTCAGGGGGAGTTAAAATGGTCAGGTGGTCAGGGGAGTTAGAATGAAATGGTTGGGGGTTAGAATGGTCAGGAGGAATTAAAATAAAATGGTCAGGGGGAGTTGAAATGGTCATGGGATATTAAAATAATCAGGGGGAGTTGAAATGGTCAGGGGAAATTAGAATGGTCAGGGGGAGTTGAAATAATTAGGGGAAAATAAAATGGTGAGGGGGAGTAAGAATAAAATGGTCAGGTGGGGAATTAGAATGGTCAGGGGGAATATTTCTCCCAAACCCCATTTTTACCCTCTGTAATTTTATTTTTTTGTGTGTTTCAGCCCACACCAAGGACATGCCCTTCACCTGTGAGACCTGTGGCAAGTCCTTCAAGCGCAGCATGTCCCTCAAGGTGCACTCCCTGCAGCACTCGGGGGAAAAACCCTTCAGGTGTGAGGTGAGGCAGCTCCTGGGGGCTGGATCCAGGGAAAACCTGGGAATGATCCTGGGAGGTGGGAATGGGATTGCCTGGGGTGGGAATGGGATTGCAGGGGTGGGAATGGGATTGCATGGGGTGGGAATTATGGGCAATTTTATCCAGTTTGGGGAAATTCCAATCACCGAGTGCTGATCCCAGCACAGATCCATCCTCAGGGATCTCTGGAGGGATTGAGGGGTTAAATCCATGGGGTAAATCCATGGGATAAATCCATGGGGTGAATCCAGGGATTAAATCCATGGGATAAATCCATGGGGGGAAAATCCATGGGGATAAATCCATGGGGTAAATCCAGGGGATAAATCCATGGGATAAATCCATGGGGTAAATCCATGGGGATAAATCCAGGGATTAAATTCATGGGATAAATCCATGGGGATAAATCCATGGGATAAATCCATGGGATAAATCCAGGGGTAAATCCAGGGTTAAATCTAGGGTATAAATCCATGGGATAAATCCATGGGGATAAATCCATGGGATAAATCCATGGGATAAATCCATGGGGATAAATCCATGGGATAAATCCATGGGGATAAATCCATGGGATAAATCCATGGGGTAAATCCATGGGGATAAATCCATGGAATAAACCCAGGGGATAAATCCAGGGGGATAAATCCAGGGGATAAATACAGGGGATAAATCCATGGGATGGAATGCTCCCAGGAGGTGGGAATGGGATTGCATGGGGTGGGAATTAAGGGAATTAAGGGCAGTTTTATCAAATTTTGGGAAAGGAGCTGGTTTGGAGGGGGGCAGAGTCCTCTAGTGGAGAGAGAGCAGCCTGAGCTCCACCCCACAGAAACCCTTTCTCCTGGATCTTCCTTTTTCCCTGCCAGGTTTTTCCCACCCAATTCCCACTTTTCCCACCCAATTCCAGCTTTTCCCACCCAATTCCAGCTTTTCCCTTCCAACTCCAGCTCTTTCCACCCAATTCCAGCTTCTTTTCCCCCTCAATTCCAGCTTTTCCCCCCAGCTCCATCTTTTCCCACCAATTCCAGCTTTTCCTCCCCAATTCCTGGTTTTTTTCCCACCCAGTTCCAGCTTTTCCCACCCAATTCCATCTTTTTCCACTCCACTCCACTCCATCTTTCCCCTCACAATTCCAGCTTTTCCCACCCATTTCCAGCTTTTCACACCCAGTTCCAACTTTTCCCTCCCAATTCCATCTTTTCCCACCCAATTCCATCTTTTCCCCCCCAATTCCATCTTTTCCCACCCAATTCCATTTTTCCCACCCAATTCCATCTTTCCCCTCCCAATTCCATCTTTTCCCACCCAATTCCATCTTTTCCCCCCCAATTCCATCTTTCCCCACCCAATTCCATCTTTCCCCCAATTCCATCTTTCCCCTCCCAATTCCATCTTTTCCCACCCAATTCCAGTTTTCCCACCCAATTCCAGTTTTCCCACCCAATTCCATCTCTTCCCTCCCAATTCCATCTTTCCCCACACCCATTCCACCCTCCTGCTCCCAACCCTTACCCCACCCCTCAATAAAACACAACCTTTAAAAAAAACCCAAACAAAATCCATTCTTTCTCTGAGCCCTCCCTGCCCCACCCTCCCCTCCAGGGCTCCCTCCCAGCTTCCCAAACACCCAAAATTCCCATTTTTCCCCCCAGAACTGCGATGAGAGGTTCCAGTACAAGTACCAGCTGCGCTCCCACATGAGCATCCACATTGGGCACAAGCAGTTCATGTGCCAGTGGTGTGGCAAGGACTTCAACATGAAGCAGTACTTTGATGAGCACATGAAAACCCACACTGGTAAGGGCTGGGGAAAAACCCTGCAGAGCAGATTCCCATGGAATTCCCTCGGGATTTGGGGGTTTTTCCAGCTGGGAGAGGTTCATTTGTTGTTTCTGGTGTAAAAAAACTTCACTGGGATTCCCCTGTGGGGGAAATGGGAGGTGGGGATTATTGTCTGGGTGTTTTCAGGAGCTCCTGGCTGGAGGATTTGGGGATTTTGGGCTCAAATTCCAAACTGAGCCAGGATTTCTGATCCTTTTGGCCCCAAATTCCAAACTGAGCCAGGATTTCTGATCCTTTTGGTCCCAAATTCCAAACAGAGCCAGGATTTCTGATCCTTTTGGCCCCAAATTCCAAACTGAGCCAGAATTTCAGATCCTTTTGGCCCCAAATTCCAAACTGAGCCAGGATTTCAGAGACTTTTGGCCCCAAATCCTGAGGGGAGTCAGGATTTCCTAAGCCCCCATTGATCTCCAAAGAGAGTGGTGTTTCCCAAAGATGCAGGGATTTTTCCAGGGATTCTTTATGGATCAGGCAGTTTTCCTAGGGATTCTCCCATGGATCAGGAGATTTTTCCAGGGGCTCTCTCAGAGATGCAGGGATTTTCCCAGGGATTCTCTCATGGATCAGGGGATTTTTCCAGGAGTTATCTCAGAGGTGCAGGGACTTTTTCAGGGCTCTCCATGGATCAGGGATTTTCCCAGAGTTTCTCCATGGATCAGGAGATTTTTTCCAGGAGTTCTCCATGGATGAAGGGATTTTTCCAGGGGTTCTCTCACAGATCAGGGGATTTTTCCAGGGATTCTCCCATGGATCAGGAGATTTTTCCAGGGGCTCTCCCTCTCAGAGATGCAGGGATTTTCCCAGGGATTCTCCCATGGGTCAGGAGTTTTCCCAGGGATTCTCCCATGGATCATGAGACTTTTTTCAGGAGTTCTCCATGGATGAAGGGATTTTCCCAGGGGTTCTCTCACAGATCAGGCAATTTTTCTAGGGGCTCTCCCTCTCAGAGATGCAGGGATTTTCCCAGGGATTCTCCCATGGATCAGGAGATGTCCCAGGGATTCTCCCATGGATCAGGAGATGTCCCAGGCTCTCCAACAGCCCTTTCTCCCCAGGAGAGAAGCCCTTCATCTGCGAGATCTGCGGCAAGAGCTTCACCAGCCGGCCCAACATGAAGCGGCACCGCCGGACGCACACGGGCGAGAAGCCGTACCCGTGCGACGTGTGCGGCCAGCGCTTCCGCTTCTCCAACATGCTCAAGGCCCACAAGGAGAAGTGTTTCCGTGTCACCAGCCCCGGCACCAGCCCCGGTGCCACCGCTGCCCCTGGCCCGGCGCTGCTGCCCGGCCCCCTGCCCGGCCCCGGGCTGCGGCCGCCGCGCTGGGGCTGGGCCCGGCCACGGCAGCGCCCGCCCGGCCGTCCCCACCCCCTACGGCCCCCTGGGGCTGCAGCCCCTCTCCCCACGGGCCCCAGCACCATCAGCACCCCTCCCCAGCACCTGGCCGTGCCCCGTGCCGCACCTGCCGCCGCCGGCGCTGTTCAAGAGCGAGGCGCTGAACCACCGCGGGCACGGCCACGGCCACGCCACGCCACGGGCACGGGGCACGGGCACGGGCACGGCCACGGGCACGGCAGCGACGGCTTCCTGCGGCACCTGGACAAGGGCAGCCCCGCACAGCCACACTGACACGGGCTGCACGCCCAGCTGGGACCCACCGCGGGGGCTGGCACCCACCTCTGGGGCTGGGACCCACCGCGGGGGACTGGCACCCACCTCTGGGGACTGGAGTCTGGAGTCTGGGATCTGAGACCCAGGTTTGGGGACTGGGACCCGGGTTTGGGGACTGGGACTCACCTTTGGGGACTGGGACCCACCTCTGGGGACTGGGACCCACCTCTGGGGACTGGGACCCACCTTTGGGGGCTGGGACCCGGGTTTGGGGACTGGGACCCAGGTTTCGGGTCTGGGATCTGGGACCCAGGTTTGGAATCCAGGATCCAGGTCTGGGATCTGGGATCCAGGTTTGGGTTCTGGATCTGGGATGGGACCTGGGGTGGGGTTGAGCTGCTGAGACACCCTGGGCACAGGCACAGGCACGGGCACAGCAGTGGTGGCTTCCTGTGGCACCTGGACATGGCCAGCCTGGCACAGCCACACTGACACGGGCTGGGATCTGGGATCCAGGATGGGATCTGGGATCCGGGATGGGATCTGGGATCTGGGGTGGGGTTGAGGCCCTGAACACTGTTGGCAGGGCCGTGGCCCTGGGCAGGGCAGCGATGGCTTCCTGTGGCACCTGGAGCCACTGACACGGGCTGGGGGGAGCTGGGATCCAGGATGGGATCTGGGATCCAGGTTTGGGATCTGGGATCTGCCCTCCTGCCACCCCACCCCACGCTTGGGATCTGGATTTGGGATCCAGGATCCAGGTTTGGGATTTGGGATCCAGGATCTGAGTTTGGGGTCTGGGATCTGAATTTGTGATCCAGGATCCATCTTTGGAACCTGGGTTTGGGATCCAGAATCCAGCTTGGAGATCTGGGATGCAGAATCCAGCTTTGGTACCCAGGATCTGGGTTTGAGATCCGGGATCCATCTTTGGGATCCCACCTGGGTCTGATCTGGGTTTGGGATCCATCGTTGGGATCCAGGATCTGGGTTTGGGATCCAGGATCCGGGTTTGGGATCCAGAATCCATCTCTGGGATCCAGGATCCATCTCTGGGATCCAGGATCCATCTCTGGGATCCAGAATCCATCTCTGGGATCCAGGATCCATCTCTGGGATCCCACCTGGGTCTGCCCCCCCTCCCCCCCCGTGCTGAGCCCCCCAACCCCCCCATCCCCTGCCCATCCCCCCCAGGACTGACCTCCCCAAATTTGTGTTTTCCCGGTGATTTTCCAGCCCCGGCTGCCGAGCCTGGTGGGATTTTCTAATTTCAGAGCAGCTGACGAGGTTTGCTTGGCTTTTATATCCCGGCCCCTCCTCAAAGAGGAGCGGGCCCGGGGCTCTTTGTACTAATGGGAAAGGCTGTGAGTTAATTAATACAGAGCATTAATGATCACTGTGTACGTAATGATTCCTTTCAGCACCCCGAGCTCGGAGCGTTCAGCCAGAAAAGCAAAAAAAAAAAAAAAAAAAAAATTCCCCCTTCCCGTTGTTTTTGTGTAGCTCTCCTAACACACTTCTTTATTTTACTACAGAAATTATTTTAGAGGTTTTTTGTATAGATCCTATTTAGTAGAGTCTGTTTCTAAAACAAAACAAAGCAAAAACACCCAAAAAAAATGGATGATGATGATGATAATAATAATAATAATAATTGTATTTCCATAAACGGTGTAATTTTTTTTCAGTGTAGCTGCACCTCTGTTGTACAATAGAGAAATTTTTATAATCAGCCCAAATGTGATTCCTCAAAGATGCTTTTCCCAAATTCCCCAACCCCACAACTCCAAGGTGCTTCGGAGAAGAGAGGAAAAAAAAAAAAAAAAAAACAAACCCAAGGTCTCTGGAAAAACCAGTGGCAATTTCTGGATTTAATTTATTTTTTAGGGCTTTTTTTTGTTGTTATTTTTGTTATTTTTTTTTTAAATCTTTATTTCCCTTTTCCCAGTTTCTCTTCAGCTGTTTGGGTCAGATATTCCTGCTGGATGTGGATTCAGGGAATTTTATTGGGATGGGTTTGAGGAGGGAGATTTTTGTCCTGAGAAATTTGGGAAAATTTGGGAAATCCAGGAAAAAAGCAGGATCTGCCAGCAGGGGGAAGTGAAGTTCCCGAGGCAGGCAAGGGTTGGATTTGGGGCAGGATTTTGGTTTTTTCCATGGGATTGGGGAATTCAGGGATGAATCCAGTGCTGCTCTCAGGATTTGGGGAATTCCTGGAGAAGGGAATGCAACGAGATCAGAGAATTCCTGGAATTCCTGGGAATGGAGAATGCAGAGGGATCAGAAAATTCCTGGAATTCCTGGAGAAGGGAATGTAACGAGATCAGAGAATTCCTGGAATTCCTGGGAATGGGGAATGCAGAGGGATCAGGGAATTCCTGGAGAGGATCAGGGACAGGGAATTCCAGGAATTCCTGGGAGCAGGGAATGCAGTGGGATCAGAGAATTCCTGGAGAAGGGAATGCAGTGGGATCAGAAAATTCCAGGAATTCCTGGGAGCAGGGAATGCTGTGGGATCAGAGAATTCCTGGGAATGGAGGATGCAGAGGGATCAGAAAATTCCTGGAATTCCTGGGAATGCAATGATATCAGAGAATTTCTGGGAATTCCAGGAATCTGGGATGGGTTTTGGGGTCAGAATTGGGAATTTTGGCTGTTCCCCCCATTCCAAGGGCTGGAATTCCATGGGATCCCTCAGACCCCCCCAGTTGGATTCTCTCCCCTCTGGATCCAGGAATTCTCTCCCCCTCTGCAGCAGTGCCTGGGAATTCCCTTTTTTCCTGGAAATTCCCTTTTTTTCCTGAGAATTCCCTTTTCCCTGGAAATTCCCTTTTCTTCCTGAGAATTCCCTTTTTCCTAGGAATTCCCTTTTTCCTGAGAATTCATTTTTTTCCAGGGAATTCCCTTTTTTCCTGGGAATTCCCTTTTTTCCTGGGAATTCCTCTTTTGGTGCCACTTTTCCCACCCCAATTCCCAGGGGGGGAATTCTGGCCTGGTCCTGGTTTTTGGGATTCATTTTTAGCCAGAAAATGCAGAATTCTGCCCCAGGACAAAGCAGGGCTGGGAAAACCTCTGGAATTTCTTCCTCCCTGGATGATTTTCCTAATCCTGGACTTGGGTTTTCCACAACATTGGGAACTTTGGGGCCGTTTTGGGGCCCAAAATCTCATTTTTTTGGCTGAGCTGATGAAAGAAATGGCTTTTTAAAAACCATTTTCTCCAGAATATTTAAATCCTTTTCTTCCCTCCTGGCAGGAAAAATTCCAACCCTCAATTCCCAACCTTTGCAATTCCCTGGAATTCTCTGCATTCCACCCTTGCAACCTCCAGCAGTGCCACCATTTCCTGCTCAGGCCTGGGATAATCTGATTTTTAAACTGAAAATCCCCAATTTTTCCATCCATTTGTATTCCAGGTTTCACTGAATAATTTTTTTTTCCTTCCCAATAAATTCTCCAGGATTCCAGGCTGCTCTTCCAAGAATTCCAGAATCTGGGATGTTTTTTGTTTTTTTTTTTTTTCCTGTTCTTCAGCTCCGCTCTGTATCGGATCATTCTGAGAATTTATGAACTTCCTTTCTGTGGAAGAAGATTAAAAATTCCAACCCCTCTTCCCGGTCTGGCCGTGCTGTGGGATACTGGGAGGGTGGGGTGGGATTTATTCCAGAAAAAAAAATAAATAAAAAAAAAAAAAAAAAAAAAAAAAAAAAAAAAAATAAAAAAAAAAAAGGAAAACGGGGAAATTTTGGTTTAAAGTGCAGAGAACTCAAGGCTGGGATTTGTTGTGGTTTCTTAATCGTTGGATTTCCAATTTTTGGAGGGTTCCCCCCCCCCCCCCCAAATTGATCATGGAATTTTATCCATGTTGCTTTAACAGAAATCCTGGATTTTGGAGCAGTTTTGGAGCAGCAGGAGGGGAGTGGCTGCAGCTGGAAATTTCCTCATCCTGGAGCTGCAGGAATTCCCTTGGGAATCCTCAGAACTCCCAGAGGGCTCCGGGAACTCTGATCCCACGAGATTCCCACATTTTGGGGATGCTGCAGGAGCGGAGGGACAAAATGCCAAAATCCAGGATAAAAGCGGGTTAAATCCTTGGCCCGGGGTCTGCGGGAATTCCAAGGGCTGGGAAGAGTCTCCCGCGGTTTTCCAGGAGCTGCCCCGGGCTCTGTCCTCGGCTGCTCCCGGCAGTGGAAAATCCCCGGGAGCGCCCGGGCCGAATTCCCGGAGCTGGGATGGGTCCGGGATAATCTCGGGATGAGCCTGGGATTGATTTGGGCCTGGGATGGGTCCGGGATGGATTTGAGATGGCTCCGGGATGGGACCCGGGAAGAGTCCGGGATTATCCCGGGATGGGTCTGGAATAATGCCGGGATGGGTCCGGGATTATCCTGGGATGGGTCCGGAATTATCCCGGGAAGAGTCCGGAATTATCCCGGGATTGGTCCGGGAAGAGTCCGGAATTATCCCGGGATGGGTCTGGAATAATCCCGGGATGGGACTGGGAAGAGTCTGGAATTATCCTGGGATGGGTCCGGAATAATCTCGGGATGGGTCCGGAATAATCCCGGAATGATCCCGGGATGGGTCCGGAATTATCTCGGGATGGGTCCGGAATTATCCCGGAATTATCCCGGGATAGATCCGGAATAATCTCGGGATGGGTCCGGGATGGGTTTGCAATAATCCCGGGCCAGTCCCGGGCGGTTTTTGCCCCGCTGGATCCCGCTGGGAAGGGGCAGGAGCCGCTGGGGAATTCGCCCTTCGGAACCTCCCGCTCGGAGCGGGGCTGGAGCGGCTCCAGCGGCGCCGAAATGTCCCGGGAGAAACGGGGCGAGTCCCGGAGCCCGGGCTGGGGAGGGATAAAACAATTCCCTGAAAGGTTCCCCAAAAGAATCCCTTAAAACACTTCCCTGAAAGAATCCCCTAAAAGAATTCCCTGAAAGAATTCCCCGATCCTCCCCAGGAGCTCCTGGCGGGGCAGGGTCGGCACCGGGAAGCTCCGAGCTCCTCTCCGCGACTGAATTTCCCCAAAAACGAGCAAAACCCCGAAATTTTGGTGCTCTGGGGACAACGTGGCACTGCCAGGCTCCAGCTGCAGCCGGGAGCCAAACCCGCGGCTCTTCCCGACCTTTGGAATCCCGGCCGCGCCTTTCCATTCCTGCACACTTTTAATTAAAACCCAGCGCAAAACCCCAACCCCCGCTGGGTTTTTTGGGTGGGTTTTTTTGGGGGGGTTTTTTTTGGTTTTTTTTTTTGTGTGTTCCCCACCCAGCCGGTGCCGCCCGTGGTTCCCGGGGCGCTGTCCCGGTATTTTTATCTCGGCGGCTCCTGCGGCGCCCGCGATAGCGGCGGGGCCCGGGCGGGGCTGGCAGCGCCACCCTGCAATTCCCGTCCCGAATTAGCGCCGGGCCCCGCGCCCCGCCCGGGCTGCGGCCGCGCCCGGACCCCCCCGAGCGTCCCCGCCGCGATTTTGGGGACAATTCGGGCGTTTTGCTCAGTGCCCGCCCCGGCGCCGCGCTCGCTTTTGGGGCCGAAGGATTCGGTTACACAACCCCGGAGCGGCGCTGGGGGGGGGCAGGGAAATCGGGATTTTGTTGTTTTTGCCCGATTTGGCAACTTTTGGCAGCGGGGCGGGGGCGGCGGCGGGACCGGGACGCGGGGAAGGGGCGTGGCCTGGCGTGGCCCCGCCCCTCCGCGGCGGGGAAGCTGCGCCGCCATTGGCTGAGCCGGTGATGACGTAGCCGCACTGCGGCGGCTCCGCGCGGCCCCGGTGGCGTCGCTTTAAAGGGGCCGCGCTCGCGGCAGCGCCGGCGGCGGCAGCGGCCCGAACCGGCCCCGAACCGGCCCCGGAGCGGCCCCGAGCCCGGGCTGCCCCGCGCCGCCCCCGCACACTCCGGCACCGGGGCGGACCGGGCGATCCCGGCAGGTTCCGACCCGGTAAGGAGGCGAGAGGCGGCACCGCAGCGGTACCGGGAGATGCCGGATCTGCCACGGCTGCTGCCGGTACCGGAGGGACCACCCATGTTGGACCCTGCCGGGATCGGATGGTGCCGGTACCGGGGGTCTCCACCCGGTGCGATCCTGCCGGCAGCGGAGCGGGTGGTGCCGGTACCGGGGGGTGCCGATACGGTCGGACCCTGCCGGTACCGGGGCGGCTCCTGCCGGTACAGGGGGGGGTCCTGATCCGGTTGGACCCTGCCGGTACCGGGAAGCGCCACCCGGGCACGGAGCGGCCGGTACCGGGAGGAGCCGCGGAGCTCGGGAGGGGCTGTGCCGGTACCGGAGCCGCAGCCGCTGCCAGCCCGGTGGCACCGGGCGAGAGGCCCCGGTGGGATCGGGGATCCGGGGCCGGACCCCCCGAACCGCCGCGTTCTGCGGCCGAACCGGGGCTGCGGGAACGCCGCGGATTCCCGGCAGGAAAAACAAACCCCGGGAAAACCGGAGCAGCGCGGTCACCCGAGGTGACCCGGGAGGCTCTGCCCGTGCCCGTGCCCGTGCCCGGGAATTCGGGGGGAAAGCGGAGCCCGGGAAGGGACGGGGGGACCCCCGAGCGCTCCTTCCCGGGGATCCCCGTTAATTCCCGCAATTCCTCCGGTTTCGGGGTTCGGAGCGGCTCGCGGGGATCGAGTCCCGCTCCCGGTTCTCCCCTCGTGGCTTTTGGGGCTGCGGGATTCTCCCCGCTCGCTTTCCCGGGAATTCTGTCCCGGGGCTGGAATTCGCTCGAGGGCTGAAGTTGGATTTGAGTTCGTTAAAAACCCGAATATTTAACCCAAATCGTCTTTGGGGTTAAAAACCTCCAGACCGGGCGCGATCAGAGGGTGCGGGGGGAGAGCGCCGCTGTCCCGGGATTTCTCCCGCTGTCCCGGGATTTCTCCCGCTGTCCCGGGATTTCCAGGCTCGGTCCCGGCTCCCGCAGCCGCTCCTGTCCCGGTGCCGATTTCTGGGAACTCGCGGGGCGGCTCCGGCTCCCCCAAAACCCCGAAATTCGGGGCACAAACCGCGCCAGGAAAGGATTCCCGGCAATTCCCCGGCAATTCCCCGGCAATTCCCCGGCAATTCCCCTCATCCCAAACTCGGGGAGTTAATTAATTATTTACTATCCCATTTATTTTTATTTTCCGTCCCGACTCTCAGGCTGCGCTTTTTTTTTTTTTTTTTTTTTTTTAATTTTAATTTTACTTTTTTCGGGTGTCCCATCCCGGAGCAGGAATCGGGATCCGCTCCCGCCGGGATTTCCCTTCCCTCTGGGTGTGTCCGTGGATTAATTTAGCTCCGGGACATTTCCTAAATCATTTTTTTTCACTCTCCCGCGGGATCAGGATCAGGATGGAACTGGGAATTCCAGACCCCGGGTTGGGATTTTCTTTTCTTTATCCCGAGGATTTTGGATTTTTTGGGATTCCAGGTGTCCCGCAGCCCTCTGAGGATTTGCATCCCGAAATTTCCCACCTGGGATTCAGTCCCGAAATAACGCGTGCAGCGCCAATTTGGGACCGGTTTTAGGGACGCTTTGGGGAGTTTTTGGGGCGGTTTGGGGCCGGTTTTGGAGTCGATTTTGGGGCGATTTGGGGCTGGTTTTGGGGCTGGGTTGGGGCAGTTTTGAGCCAGTTTGGGGCCGATTTTGGGGCGGTTTTTGGGCCGATTTTGGAGCCGGTTTTTGGGGCGGATTGGGGGCCGGTTTTGGAGTCGATTTTGGGGCGATTCGGGGCTGGTTTTGGGGCTGGATTGGGGCAGTTTTGAGCCAGTTTGGGGCCGATTTTGGGGCGGTTTTTGGGCCGATTTTGGAGCCGGTTTTTGGGCCGGTTTTGGGGGAGCAGCTCCTGCAGCCGCATCTCGGGGATGCTCCGGGGGGATGGGGCCGGGATCGTCCCGCTGATCCTGGAAATCCCCAGGAATCCCCCAGGAATCCCCCAGGATTTTCCCTCCACCCCAAACCCCCAAATTCCGTCCCTGGAGCTTTTCCCACCCCACAAACCCCAAACCCTCGGCCCGCAGGAGATTTTTGGGGCCGTTTCACTCCCGGTGTCCCCAGACCACCCCGGGGCTCTTTTCTCATCACCACAAACTCCCAAATTATTTTCTCCCTACTGGCAGTGACCAAAATTCCAGTTCCTCTTTCCTGTTTAATCCCAAATTATTTTTTTTTTCCGTCTCTCCCCCTCTGGAAGCCGCTCCCAGCCTGGCTGTGACTTTATTTTGGCTCCAGATTTTGTCTGCAAATAAACCCTCAAGTTTGGATGGGGTTTTTTTAGCAAAGAAACACCCAGTGTGCGGTTCCAGGCCTCATTAAAAAAAAAAAAAAAAAAAAAAAAAAAAAAAGGGATTTTTCCAAAATTTCCAGCCCAGGATTCATCCCCAGCTCCTTCCCTGCGCCAGGTGCCGCCGCAGCCGCGTTTTTTTTTAATTCCAGCAGAGTCATGGATCGCGTTTGTTCCCAAAATAGTTGAGAGCCGGGCTCGGCTCCAGCCAAATCCCCCAGAAATCACCTTCAGCCGCAAAACTCTTCCTGCCCGCTGCAATTCCCGGCTCCAATTCCCCAATTTACAGCGCTTTTTTTTTTTTTTTTTTTTTTTTTTTTAGCTTTCCCCTCGGCCTGGACCACCAGGGGTCGGCAGAATTCCAGGAGAATTTCTGCATCCCGAGGAGCAGCTCGGGCTGATTACGGTGCAAGAAAATCGGGGGGGATTTGCAGCAGGGCCGCTTTTCCCGGCGTTTTTCCTCTTCCCGTTTCTTTTTGAAAATTTATTTGTTTGATTTTTTTCCCCTCTGTTCCCATTTTTTTGCTACTCCTGGATTTTTTTTTTTTTTGCTCTTGCCGGAGTTTTTTGCTATTCCCGATTTTTTTTCCTCTGTCCTTGGGGGTTTTTTGCTCTTCTCGGAGTTTTTTACTATTCCCGATTTATTTTTTATTTTCTGCCCTCGGTTTTTGTTTGTTTGGTTGGGTTTTTTTGTTTTTTTCTCCCGGAGTTTTTTGTTATTCCCGATTTTTTTTTCCCCTGTCCTTGGGGTGTTTTTTTTTCTCTTCCCGGAGTTTTTTGCTATTCCCATTTTTTTGCTATTCCTTTTTTTTTTTTTTTTTTTTTTGGCTCTTCAAGGAATTTTTTGTTCTCTTCTTTTTTTTTTTTTTTTTGTGGTTTGTTTTTTCTCTCTCTTCCCCCTCTGCCCTCACGGAGGATTAGGAAGGATCAGAAGCTTTAAGCGGCCTCTGCTCTCCTTTAATTCCTCCCAGGAGCTCCCGAATTTGGGGATATCCAGGGAAAACCCCCCAGGACTGACGGAATTCCCTCTTTTCTGTGTTCACAGCCCTGAGCCTGGTGATGGTGCCAGCATGAGGAGCTGCTGCCAGGGCGTGGGGCTGCCCTGCCTGTTCAAGGTCAGTGCCACTGTCCCCTCTGCTCCCCAAAACTCAGAATTCCGCCCAAAACTCAGAATTCCGCCCAAAACTCAGAATTCTGCCCAAAACTCCTCAGAATTCCACCCAAAACTCAGAATTCCGCCCAAAACTCAGAATTCTGCCCAAAACTCCTCAGAATTCCACCCAAAACTCAGAATTCCACCCAAAACTCAGAATTCCGCCCAGGCCGGGGGGGGTTTGGGGTTTGGGGAATGTCCTGGGCTGGGAGGGATCCCCGAGGATCGTCCAGGACACCCCAAAATCGCAGCCTGGGCGCCCCTGGGGGTTTGGGGTGTGCTCGTTCCCTGGGAGCTCCTTCTGGGGGGAAATTCCCAAAAATCCCGCCTGGCCCTGCCCGGGCTGTCACCCCCAGTGTCCCCAAGGTGGCACAGGAGCATCAGGCTGTGCTGTCCCCCCCTGTCCCAGCTGTTCTGTCCCCTCCCTGTCCCCACTGCACCCCCCCCGTCCCAGCTGTGTTCCCCTCTGTCCCTCCCCTGTCCCAGATGTCCCCTCCTGTCCCCCCCCGACCCCACTGTCCCCTCCTATCCCAGCTGTCCCCTCTGTCCCAGCTGTCCCCTCCATCCCCCATGTTCCCTCCCTGTCCCAGCTGTGCTGTCCCCCCCTGTCCCAGGTGTCCCCCCCGTCCCCTCCCCGTCCCAGATGTCCCCTCCCTGTCCCAGCTGTCCCCCACACTGTCCCCCTGTCCCAGCTGTGCCCCCGTTCCAGCTGTGCCCTCCCTGTCTCAGCTGTCCCCACTGTCCCCCCTGTCCCAGGTGTCCCCACCCTGTCCCCCCCCGTCCCAGCTGTTCCCCCAGTCCTCCCTTGTCCCCAGCTGTCCCCCTGTCCCAGGTGTCCCCCGTCCCCTCCCCGTCCCAGATGTCCCCTCCCTGTCCCAGCTGTCCCCCACACTGTCCCCCCCTGTCCCAGGTGTCCCCACCCTGTCCCCTCCCATCCCAGCTGTCCCCCTGTCCCCCTCGTCCCCAGCTGTCCCCCCTGTCCCCCTCCTGTCCCCCTGTCCCCCCCTGTCCCCAGCTGTCCCCCCTGTCCCCCCAGGTGTGCGCTGGCCCCGCGGCCGCCTGGCTGATCCCAGCCCGGTAATTCCCTGAGCCGGGGCCGGAGGCACAGTGACCCCGGGCCGGGATTAGCGCGGGTGATCCCGTTATGGGCAGGATGAGGGTTAGGCCGGGCCTGGCACGGGGGATTAACCCCTCCCGGCCCGGCCCGGCCCGGCTAATCAGCCCCGGCTCAGGCAGCCCCGGGGCGGGCAGGGCCGGCCCGGTGCTCCCGGTACAGCGGGGACAGGCTGGAGCCCCCAAACCCCAAAACCAGCGGGGTCAGTGACCCCAAAACCAGCGGGGTCAGCGACCCCACACCCCAATAACTGAGGGATCAATGACCCCACACCCCAATAACAGAGGGATCAATGACCCCACACCCCAATAGCAGCAGGATCAGAGCCCCACACCCCAATAACAGAGGGGTCGGAGCTCCCACACCCCAATACCAGTAGGGTCTCTCCTCCTTGGGAAGGAGCCCCCACACCCCAATAGCAGCGGGGTCGGAGCCCACACCCCCCAATACCTGCGGGGTCAGAACTCCCACACCCCAATAACAGAGGGATCAATGACCCCACACCCCAATAACAGAGGGATCAATGACCCCACACCCCAATACCTGCGGGATCGGAGCCCCCACACCCCAATACCTGCGGGGTCGGAGCCCCCACACCCCAATAGCAGCGGGGTCGGAGCCCAAACCCCAATAGCAGCGGGGTCGGAGCCCACACCCCAACCCCGCCCGCTCTCCCTCCGTCCCGCAGGGCGCGGCCATGGCCGGGCCGCGCTCCCCGCCCTTCCTGCTGCTCTTCGACTTCGACGAGACGCTGGTGGCGGAGAACAGCGATGACTCGGTGGTGCGGGGCCGGGCCCTGCCCGAGGCCCTGCGGCAGAGCCCCGCGCTCCCTACAACGAGCACATGCGGCGAGTGCTGGGCTGGCTGGGCGAGCAGGGCGTGCGCCCCGCCGACATCCGAGCCGTCTACGAGAACATCCCGCTGTCCCCCGGCATGGCCGAGCTCTTCCAGTTCCTCTCCAAGCACCGCGAGCTCTTCGAGCTGGTGCTCATCTCCGACGCCAACACCTTCGGCATCGAGGCCAAGCTGCGGGCGGCCGGGCTGCGCTCGCTCTTCCGAAAAATCTTCAGCAACCCGGCCAGCATCGATGGCCGCGGCTTCCTGACGCTGGGGCCGTTCCACAGCCACCAGTGCCCGCGCTGCCCCGCCAACATGTGCAAGAGGAAAATCCTCAGCGAGTACCTGGAGCAGCGGGCGCGGGAGGACGCGGAGTTCCAGCGCGTTTTTTATGTCGGGGATGGAGCCAATGATTTTTGTCCCGCGGGGATTCTGAGGGCGGCGGACGTGGCGTTTCCCAGGAAGGGATTTCCCATGCACAGGCTGATCCAGGAGGCGCAGGAGCAGCAGCCCGGGCAGTTCCAGGCGGCGGTGGTGCCGTGGGAGTCGGGCGCGGAGGTGGCGCGGTACCTGCAGGAGCTGCTCAGGAGGAAATGCTGAAGGATTCGGGATTTTTTTGGGGTGGATTTGGGGTTTGGGGTTTGGGATTCGCAGCTCCCTGCTCGCTTGGCCTCGCTCCTGCCATGTTCTCCTGCCTTTCCCAGCTCTGCTCCTCCGGGGTTGAAGCACTTTCTGCAGGAGCCCGGCCCTGCTGAGCTGCGGGGCCAAAACTGGACCGAAACCGGACCAAAACCGGATCGAAACCGGACCAAAACCGGGCCGAAACCGGACCAAAACCGGGCCGAAACCGGACCCTGGAGCTAAACCGGACCCTGCGGCCAAAACCGGACCCGTCCCCTTCTCCCACACGGACAGGGATTTTCTGGCGGAGTTTTTCCTTCCTTTCCCTTTTGACCTCGGAAAAGAATTCCTAAAAATTCGGAAGCTGTGGCTGCCCGTGGGATGGGCACATCCTGGCTCCTGCCATCCTGCCCCTGGCCTGCCTGGCCCTGGGCTCCTTTCCCTTCCTGATCCCACTGGGAATTCCGGATGGGAAATCCCTGATCCCACTGGGAATTCCAGATGGGAAATCCCTGATTTCACCAAGATTTCTGGATGGAAAATCCCTGATCCCACTGGGAATTCTGGATAGGAAATCCTTGATTTCAGTGGGAATTCTGGATGGGAAATCCCTGATCCCACTGGGAATTCTGGCTGGGAAATCCCAGCTCCACCCCACCCTGAGCCTCGTGCCGGGGTTCTCTGTTCCCAGGACTTTATTTTCGGGATCGAGCGTGCCGGGAGCAGCAGGAAAATTTTGGGAATGCGGGGGAGCCTCTCCAGCCCCGCAGGACCCGGCCCCGCCCCTGTCCGCGCCCCCCTCCCCTCCGCAGTATTAATTACCCCTTCATTAATTACCCCTTCTAATTGCACTCTGCAGGGGGCGCCTCCAGCACCCGCTGCTCTCTGGGGTTGGCTCCTCCTGGGTTTATCCTGGATTTTTCCTGGATTTATCCACAGCCTTACCGGCCCCTGGGGTGGCCCTGACTCCTCCGAACCCCCGGAACCCCAAATTTCCGGCAGGAAATAAAACCAAAGCTGCCCCAAATTGTTCCTCCTCCGTCCCAGCCCCTCTCCTTTGTTCTTCCTCCTCATGTTGACTGTGTGGAACTCAAAGCCATGGAATTAAAGACACAAATCTGTGAATTCTGTATTTCTGTATTGCAGAAAGCACCAGCCCAGGGCGTGAACCCGGCTGGGAAACAGCTGCAGCAAAATGTGCCCCGAATTTCGGGGTTTCTGTTCCTCCGGGTGCTGGAATTTTGGGCGATGGCGTTGGAGCAGCAGGGGATGAGCAGGGGAAGATTTGGGAAGGGGATTTTGAGGGCTGGAGCATCCCTGGAGCAGGTAAAAGCCAAAATTCCCGGCGCTGCAAAAGCCGAAATCCCCGGCTCCAAAAGCTGAAATTCCCGGCTCCAAAAGCTGAAATTCCCGGCTCTAAAAGCTGAAATTCCCAGCGCTGCAAAAGCTGCAATTCCCAGCAACAAAAGCTGAAATTCCCGGCTCCAAAAGCTGAAATTCCCGGCTCCAAAAGCTGAAATTCCCAGCGCTGCAAAAGCTGCAATTCCCAGCAACAAAAGCTGAAATTCCCGACTTCCAAACCGGAAATTCCCGGCTGCAGAAGCCGAAATTCTCAGCTCCAAAAGCCGGAATTCCCGGCTCCAAAAGCTGAATTTCCTGCGCATTCCCAGCGCTGCCAAAGCCGGAATTCCAAGGAAGCGCCGCGGTGCGGGGGGCGGGGCAGGCTCAGACGGGCTCCACGAAATTCCCGGGGAAGGTCCCGGACTCGGGGCCCGTTCCCGACTCGTTCCCGGTCACCCCCTCGCACCATCCGTCCGGGAAGCGGCGGGTGACGAACAGGAGCGCGCCCGGGGCCAGCGACAGCTCGGTGTCCTTCTGCCGCGTGTAGGGGTACAGGGCCACCACTGCGGGAGGGGACAGCCACGTGCAGGGGACAGCAGGGGACAGCAGGAGGGGACAGGGCTGCAGATCCGGGGGTTTGGGATTTTGGGTACCTTTCTCCAGGTAGTTCTGGGGAGCCCACGGGGGATCCTCTGCGGCTGGGGGTGGTGGCAGAGCCAGGTCCCCAAATTCAGGCACATCTGGGGGTGGTGGCAGGGCCAGGTCCCCAAATTCAGGCACATCTGGGGGTGGTGGCGGGGCCAGGTCCCCAAATTCAGGCACATCTGGGGGTGGTGGCGGGGCCAGGTCCCCAAATTCAGGCACATCTGGGGGTGGTGGCGGGGCCAGGTCCCCAAATTCAGGCACATCTGGGGGTGGTGGCGGGGCCAGGTCCCCAAATTCAGGCACATCTGGGGGTGGTGGCAGCAGCTCCGGGTCATCGGGGGCTGCCAAAACCCCCCGAGGGGTGAGGGATGAAGGGGCTGCCGACCCCAAAAACGGATGGGGAGGGGTCACACCAGCCCCGCCCGTGTCCCTGTGACCCCCCCGAGCACTGAGCACTCACCTGGGGGCGGGAGGTGACCAGGGAGGGGCGGCGGGGTGGGATGGCAGCGGCGGGAGGGGGTGGCCCCGGAGGGGACGGGGCCAGCAGGGGTGGCCCCGGAGGGGACAGTGCCAGCAGGGGTGGCCCTGGCGGGGGCGGGGGGACAGGAATTCCGTCCCCAGGAGCTGCCGGGGCGCTGCTGGAGCTGCAGCTGGAGCTGGAGCTGGGGGAGGAGCAGCAGTGTCAGGGCTGGCTCTGTCCCCACACACGGACACTGTCCCGTGCCAGGACAAGGTGGCGCCGTGTGGCACCAGACTCCCAGCTGTGACAGGCCTTCCCCACCCTGTCCCATTCCCACCCCTGTGTCCCATTCCCATCCCATTCCCACCCTGTCCCATTCCCATTCCCATTCCCATTCCCATTCCCATTCCCATTCCCATTCCCATTCCCATTCCCACCCTGTCCCATTCCCATTCCCATCCCATTCCCATTCCCATTCCCATTCCCATTCCCATTCCCACCCCTGGATCCCATTCCCACCCCTGGATCCCATTCCCACCCCTGGATCCCATCCCCCCCCGTCCCTTTCCCACATCCCCCCTCTCCCGAAGGGATTTTTTTGCCCCGGGCCCGAGGGCAGCGAATCCCCCAAACCCTCCCCTGCCCCCCGGAACCCCAGGAGCGCCCCGGAACCTGAGGGAGGCCGAGAGTTTCCCCGGGGGAACCACGGGCGGCTGCACAGGCTCGAGGCGCGGCTGCTCCTGCTGCGGGAACGGCGGGAACGGCGGGAACGGCGGGAACGGCGGGAATAACGGGAACGGCGGGAATAACGGGAATAACGGGAACGGCGGGAACGGCGGGAACGGCGGGAATAACGGGAATAATGGGAATAACGGGAACGGCGGGCAGGGAACGGCGGGAACGGCGGGAATAACGGTAATAACGGGAATAACGGGAATAATGGGAATAATGGGAACGGCGGGAATAACGGGAATAACGGGAATAACGGGAATAACGGGAATAATGGGAACGGCGGGAATAACGGGAATAACGGGAACGGCGGGAACAGTGGGATCAATGGGATGGGATGGGATCAATGGGATCCATGGGATCACAATGGGATCAGTGGGATCAATGGGATCACAATGGGATCAATGGGATCAGTGGGATCAATGGGATCAGTGGGATAACAATGGGATCAGTGGGATCAATGGGATCAGTGGGATCAATGGGATCAGTGGGATCAATGGGATCAATGGGATAACAATGGGATCAGTGGGATCAATGGGATCAGTGGGATCAGTGGGATCAATGGGATCACAATGGGATCAGTGGGATCAATGGGATCAGTGGGATCAATGGGATCACAATGGGATCAGTGGGATCAATGGGATCAGTGGGATCAGTGGGATCAATGGGATCAGTGGGATCAGTGGGATCAGTGGGATCAATGGGATCAATGGGATCAGTGGGATCAATGGGATCAATGGGATCACAATGGGATCAGTGGGATCAATGGGATCAATGGGATCACAATGGGATCAGTGGGATCAATGGGATCAATGGGATCACAATGGGATCAGTGGGATCAGTGGGATCAGTGGGATCAGTGGGATCAGTGGGATGGGACCCCCACTGAGCAGAGCCCAGCCCGGGTGCCCCCGGTGACACTGCAGGGCCACCCTCGCCCCTGTCCCCTCTCACCCCAGGGTCCCCCCAGGCTGGGCCGAGGAGCCTTTGGTGCTTCTGCGAGCCAAGGTGCCCGTGCGGGACAGCTGGGTGCTGGTGTCCTGGGGACAGGGGACAGGGGACATGGGGACATGGGGACACAGGGCATGGGGACATGGGGACAGGGGACATGGGGACATGGGACATGGGGACATGGGGACAGATGGACACGGGGCATGGGGACATGGGGACAGAGGGCATGGGGACATGGGGACAGATGGACATGGGGATGTAGGAACACACGGACAGGGGGACACACGGACAGGGGGACACACGGGCACGGGAGGGTGACATCCCTGCCCCCACCCGGGCACCCCAGGGCTGTGACACCCCCGCCCCTCCCCCCGGCAGTTCGGGGGCGGCACCGCCACCGTGGGAACCGCGGCCCCCGCGGCCACCAAGGCCCCTGGCCCTGCGGTTTTTTTTTCTGTGGGGTTTTTTTCTGTGGGGATTTTTTTCTGTGGGGTTTTTTTTTCTGTGGGGATTTTTTTCTGTGGGTTTTTTTGTTTTGTTTTTGTTTTTCTGTGGGGCCGGGACGCCTCTGAACCCTCCCGTGGGTTTTTTTTCTTTGGGGTTTTTTTCTGTGGGTTTTTTTTTCTGTGGGTTTTTTTTCCTGTGGGTTTTTTTTCTGTGGGGTTGGGGCTCTGAACCCTCCCCTGGGGATTTCCCAGAGTGGGGGAGGGTCAGTGGGGCGGGGGGGCTCCAAACCCCTTCTGTGGGGAGCCGGGACCCCAGAGCTGAGCGGGCTGCAGGGCATGGATGGGGACACTGGGGACACTGGGGGCACTGGGGATACTGGGGACACTGGGGACACTGGGGACATTGGGGATACTGGGGGCACTGGGGACACTGGGGGCACTGGGGATACTGGGGACACTGGGGACACTGGGGACATTGGGGATACTGGGGGCACTGGGGACACTGGGGGCACTGGGGATACTGGGGACACTGGGGGCACTGGGGGCACTGGGGATTGGAGGGACTGAGGGGACTGGGGGCATTTGGACACTGGGAGCACAGGTGACACAGGTGACACTGGGAGCACAGGTGACACAGGTGACACTGGGAGCACAGGTGACCCAGGTGACACAGGTGCCCCACCCCGCTGACCTTGCGGCCGTGGCCGAGCGCGTCCAGCGCCCCGAGGCTCAGCGGGCGCCGCCTGCGGCTCCAGCGCGGGGGCGGGGCGGCGCCGCCACCCTCGGGCCGCTCGGGACCCGCCTGGGCACCGCCAGCGCCCCCAGCTCCCGCCGCCACACCTTCTCCTCGTGGATGGCCACCCTCTGCGGAGGTGACACTGTCCCCAAACCGCAGCCGCTCCCCCTGCTGCCACCAGCCCCAGGGCAGCTCCTGCTCTGTCCCATCCCAGCCCCGACACGAGGAACGGGGGGTGGCACCGGGTGACAGCGGCTTCTCCTGCTGCTGCCACCTGGCCCTGTCCCCTCCTGGTGGCTCCTGAGTGCCAGCAAGAGGCCAGGGGGCCACGGGACTCTGCAGCAGTGTCCCCAAATCCGGGAGGATGGGGACAGTGTGACACCAAAAAAACCACTCTGAGATTTGGGGGCAATTTGGGATTTTCAGGTGGGACAATGTGACACCAAAAACACTCTGAGACTTCGGGGCAATTTGGGATTTTCAGGTGAGTGTGACACCAAAATTACTCTGAGATTTTGGGACAGTTTGGGATTTGCAGGTGGGACAATGTGACACCAAAAACACTCTGAGATTTGGGGGCAATTTGGGATTTGCAAGTGGGACACTGTGACACCAAAAAACACTCTGAGATTTTGGGGGCAGTTTGGGATTTTCAGGTGAGTGTGACACCAAAAACACTCTGAGATTTGGGGGCAATTTGGGATTTTCAGGTGAGTGTGACACCAAAAACACTCCGAGATTTGGGGGCAGTTTGGGATTTGGTGAGACACTGACACCAAAACCACTCAGAGATTTCGGGACAGTTTGAGATTTGCAGGAAAACACCCCCGAGACCGATTCCTCCCCAGCCCATCCCGGGCTGGTTTTGGGGTCTCCAACCCCCCTTTTCCCCCCAGCAGGGTCCCACCTGTGCCACGCAGGTGAGCTCCGCCTCCACCTGGCGCAGCTGAGCCGCCTGCAGGTCCAGCAGGCGCAGGAAGGCGCTGGCCACGCTGCTGACCTGGTAGGTGACACTGGCCAGGGACTGCGTGCTCAGAGCCATCGTCTCCTCCAGAGCCTTCCTCTTGTCGCTGGCCTGCAGGGGACAAAGGTTTTGTCACCACAGAGGTTCCTTCTGCTTTCCGAATGGCTCAGACTTCCCCTGGGGTGGGAGGAGCCGGGGATTCTCGGAATTCCCGCCGGGAGTGATGCAGGGATGCTGCAGCGGGGTCTGGAGGGCGCTGAGCGCCCGGCTCAGCCTCTGCTTCTGCTCCTCGGGGTGATGGAATTTTGGGGGATGGCGTTGGAGCAGCGGGGGGGAATCAGGGGAAGATTTGGGGTGGGGGTTTTGGGGCTGGAACATCCCTGGAGCGGGTAAAAGATGAAATTCCCGGCTCCAAAAGCCGAAATTCCCGGCTCCAAAAGCCGAAATTCCCGGCTCCAAAACCTGAAATTTCCAGCACCAAAAGCTGAAATTCTCAACTCCAAAAGCCGAAATTCCCAGCTCCAAAATCTACAATTCCCAGCTCCCAAAGCTGAAATTCTCGGCTCCAAAAGCTGAAATTCCCGGCTCCAGAAGCTGAAATTCCCAGCTCCAAAATCTGCAATTCCCAGCTCCAAAATCTGCAATTCCCAGCTACAAAAGCTGAAATTCCCGGCTCCCAAAGCTGAAATTCCCGGCTCCCAAAGCTGGAATTCCCGGCTCCCAAGGCTGGAATTCCCGGCTCCCAAGGCTGGAATTCCCGGCTCCCAAAGCTGAAATTCCCGGCTCCAAAAGCTGGAATTCCCGGCTCCAAAAGCCTCTGGGGACAGCGGGAGGCCCCGCGTGGTTCACCGGCGGTGCCGGGGCTGTCTCGGGTCCCTTCTCGGCTCTCAGAATAGCTCAGCTCATTTCCCCTCCGCTCTGCCCCGCTGGCTCCGGGCCCCGGGGCTGGGGAGGCCGCGGGGTTCTGCTGCTCACTGCACCCCAAAACTGCTGCTGGCGGCCCCTCGGTGAGCCGGGCAGGGAGGAGGGTGAGGAAGGTGAGGATGAGGAGGATGAGGAGGGATGCACCTGCATCCCTGCAGGCCCTGCCAGGTGCCACCCCCCCGCCCCTGTGACAGCCCAGGACACGCTGCTGTCCCCAACCCTCTCCCAAGCCCTGAGAGCCCCCCCTGCACCCCAAAGCCGCTGCTGGAGCGAGAGCAGAGCCCAAAGGCGGCTCCAGCAGCTGCGACAGGAGCCAGCGATGGTGCTCGGGCTAAAACTGCAGCAGCCGTCCTTTGGGGGGCTGCCATCACCCCAGCTCCGGTAGCCACCCCTCAGGGGGGGCTCACATCACCCCAGCTCCGGTAGCCACGGCTTGGGAAGCCCCCAGTGGGGCTCACATCACCCCAGCTCCGGTAGCCACCCCTCGGGGGGCTGGCATCACCCCAGCTCCGGTAGCCACCCCTCAGGGGGCTGGCATCACCCCAGCTCCGGTAGCCACGGCTTGGGAAGCCCCCAGTGGGGCTCACATCACCCCAGCTCCGGTAGCCACCCCTCAGGGGACACCCAGCTGGGCTGGCATCACTCCAGCCCCAGTAGCCACCCCACGGGGGGCACCAAGCCGGGCTGGTGGCATCCCCCTATCCCAGCCCGGTGCCCCTTCCACATCCCAGCCCGGTGCCCGGTGCCGGTGCCGGTGCCGGTGCCGGTGCCCGGTGCCGGTGCCCGTGCCCCGACCTGCAGGTAGTTGCCCTGGCAGTACTCGGCCACCCGCAGCAGGTTGCCGTGCTGCTCCCGCAGCAGCCGCCGGCCCTCGGGGATGGCGCTGAGCCGCAGCCGCTCCAGCTCCGACATCGCGCCGGGCTCGGCTCTCGCTTCCTCCCGCGCCGCTGACGCAGGGCCCGAGGGCGCCGCGGTGTCCCCGAGCCGGCAGGGACACCCCGCCCCCCCGGAGCCGCGGGGACAGCGGCGGGGAGGCACCGGGCCCGGCCCGCCAGGATGGGAGTCACGGGAACCGGGGAGTGACCCCAAAATCATCCTGATCCCCAAATCATCCCGGCCCCAAATCATCCTGATCCTGAAATCATCCCGGCCCCAAAATCATCCCGGCCCCAAAAGGATCCTGACCCTAAAACCATCCCGCCCTCCGTCTCTGCCGCCTGTGCCCAACATCCAAAAGCCACCACGGCCATCCCGGGGCTTGGGGAACACGCAGGAACGCACGGAGCCCCGAGGGGACAGCGGGGACAGAGGGACAGCGGGGACAGCGGGGACAGAGGGACAGCGGGGACAGCAGGGACAGAGGGACAGAGGGGACAGCGTGTCCTTGGCTAAGGACGTTTCACACCCCGCAGGAAATTCCCACTCCCCGGTGCTGGGAAAGCCTCTCCACCCTCGGCGCCCGCTCCTCCCCCAGGTGCCTCCCTGGCTGCACGGGAGAGCCCCCAAGGCTGGGCCGGGCCTTCCTGAGCCCGTCCTAAGCCCGGGCTTAGGGAAGTGATGGATTTCCTCCGGTGCTGCTCCCCACGCCCTCGGCACCGGCACCGGCGCCGAGCCCCCCCCGGGCCAGTTCCAAACGGGGGAAGCTGCTGTGACCCCCCAGGGGTCATTCCGGGGGTCAGTCCTGGGGTCATTCTCAGGGGTCATTCCAGGGGTCATTCCCAGGGGTCATTCCAGGGATCATTCCCAGGATTCTCTCCCAGGGGTCATTCCCAGGGGTCATTCCAGGGATCATTCCCAGGATTCTCTCCCAGGGATCATTCCCAGGGGTCATTCCAGGGATCAGTCCCGGGTCATTCCCAGGGGTCATTTTCAGAGTTCATTCCCAGGGATCACTCCCAGGGTTCATTCCAGGGATCATTCCCAGGATTCTCTCCCAGGGGTCATTCCCAGGGTCACTCCCAGGATTCATTCCCGGGATCATTCCCAGGATTCACTCCCAGGGGTCATTCCTGGGATCATTCCCAGGGGTCACTCCCAGGATTCATTCCCAGGATTCACTCCCAGGATTCATTCCCGGGATCATTCCCAGGGATCATTCCCAGGATTCACTCCTAGGATTCATTCCCAGGGATCACTCCCAGGATTCATTCCCAGGATTCACTCCCAGGATTCATTCCCAGGGATCACTCCCAGGATTCATTCCCGGGATCATTCCCAGGATTCACTCCCAGGGGTCATTCCCAGGGATCACTCCCAGGATTCATTCCCGGGATCACTCCCAGGGGTCACTCCCAGGGGTCATTCCAGGGGTCATTCCCAGGGATCACTCCCAGGATTCATTCCCAGGGATCATTCCCAGGGATCACTCCCAGGGTTCACTCCCAGGGTTCGTTCCCAGGGACCATCCCAGCGGTCAGTTCCAAAGGCCCCTCCCGCGGTCACTCCCAAATTCCGGATCCTCCCGCCCCCGGCAGAGCCCGGGGCTCTCCGCAGGTGTCCCGGCCGGACCCACCCACCCACCCACCCACCCTTCCTGCCCCGGGCCCCTCCCCGGGGCGATTAGCGGGCTCGGGGCTAATTCCAACAACACCTGACCGGCTTAGGCTGCTGAGTCCATTATCAGCTTAGGGAGCAAAGACATCTGCTGCCAGCAGAGCCCCGGGGGAGCAGGAGCAGGAGCAGGAGCAGGAGCTGCTCTCCCCTCGCATGGGGCTCTGAGCACCCCCAGCACACACAGGGGCGCCCCCCCGGCCCCCCCAGGTGAGTCCTCTGCTGCTTCCGGAGAGATTTTGGGATCCCCCCAATTTTTTTTGGCTCTTGGTGTCACGGGGCTTGCGTGCCATGGGGGAAAAAAAATGGGGTTTGCCCAATTTTGCTGTCTCAAAAACCTCCAGAGGGGAGTTGAGGGTGGTGGAGGAGCTGCGCTGGGAAATGCTGGAGGAAATGAATTTTAATTCCTTGGGAAAGATGGGGAGATGTTCTCTGGGGAACACTGGGGGGTTCCAATCCTGATGTAACCCCAAAAATGCCCGGCTGCCCCAGTCCCAGGGCAGGATGGCTCAGGACATGACGGAGAAGGAGCTGCTCAAGATGGAGCTGGACCAGCTCAAGAAGGAGGTGAAGAACGAGAGGCAGATGGTGAGTTCCGTGCTGAAATGGACCCCCAAACCCTGAAATGGACCCCCAAACCCAGGGAGGAGCACCCCCAAACCCTGAAATCAACCCCCAAACCCTGAAATCAACCCCCAAACCCAGGGAGGAGCACCCCCAAACCCTGAAATCAACCCCCAAACTGTGAAATCAACCCCCAAACCCTGAAATCAACCCCCAAACCCAGGGAGGAGCACCCCCAAACCCTGAAATCAACCCCCAAACCCTGAAATCAACCCCCAAACCCTGAAATCGACCCTCCAAAGCCAGGCAGGGGCACCCAAATTCCCCTCTGCCCCCCAGGTTATCGTTCCCCTCCCAGCCCCACAGCCCAGAATCCAGGGGCTCCAGCCCCACACCTGGACAGGTGTTCATGGCACCCCAAGGATCCTTTGGGATGCCCCAGAGATGGTTTTGAGATACCCCAGGGATGTTTTTGGGACAGCCCAGAGATGGTTTGGGTGCCCCAGGGATGGTTTAGGATGCCCCAGAGATGGTTTGGGACACCCCAAGGATGATTTTGGGTGCTCCAGGGATGGTTTTGGAACACCCCAGGGATGGTTTGGGTGCCCTGGGGGTGCTCTGGCACACCCCAAGAATGCTTTTGGGTGCCCCAGGATAGGTTTGGCACACCCCAGGGATGACTTGGATGCCCTACAGATGGTTTGGGTGCCCCAGGGATGGTTTGGGATGCCTCAGAGCTGGTTTTGGCACATCCAGGGATGCTTTATGGTGCCCCAGGGATGGTTTAGGTGCCCCAGGGATGGTTTGGGATGCCCCAGAGATAATCTGGGACTCCCAGAGATAATTTGGGATGCCCCAGGGGTAGTTTAGGACGCCCCAGACATAATTTGTGACGCCCCAGGGATAATTTGGGACTCCTCAGAGATAATTTGGGATACCCCAGGGGTAGTTTAGGTGCCCTAGGGATGGTTTGGATGCCCCAGGGATGGTTTAGGACGCCCTAGAGATAATTTGTGACGCCCCAGGGATAATTTGGGATGTCCCAGAGATAATTTGGGATGCCCCAGAGATAATTTGGGATGCCCCGGGGTAGTTTAGGACACCCCAGAGATAATTTGGGATGCCCAAGAGATAATTTGGGATGCCCCAGGGATAATTTGTGACCCCCCAGGGATGGTTTGGGTGCCCCAGGGATAATTCGTGACGCCCCAGAGATAATTTGGGATGCCCCAGGGGTAGTTTAAGAAACCCCAGAGATAATTTAGGGTGCCCAAGAGATAATTTGGGATACCCCGGGTATGGTTTAGGATGCTCCAGAGATAATTTGGGATGCCCCAGAGATAATTTGGGATACCCCAGCGGTAGTTTAGGTGCCCTAGGGATGGTTTGGATGTCCCAGGGATGGTTTAGGACGCCCCAGAGATAATTTGTGATACCCCAGAGGTAATTTAGGATACCCCAGAAATAATTTGGGATGCCCCAGGGATAATTTGGGATGCCCCAGGGATAATTTGGGATGCCCCAGAGATAATTTGGGATGCCCCAGGGGTAGTTTAGGACACCCCAGAGATAATTTGGGATGCCCCAGGGATGGTTTAGGATACCCCAGAGGTGGTTTAGGTGCCCCAGGGATGGTTTAGGACGCCCCAGAGATAATTTGGGATACCCCAGGGGTAGTTTAGATGCCCTAGGGATGGTTTGGATGCCCCAGGGATAATTTGGGATGTCCCAGAGATAATTTGTGACGCCCCAGAGATAATTTCGGATGCCCCAGGGATGGTTTAGGATGCCCCAGGGATAATTTGTGACGCCCCAGAGATAATTTGGGATCCCCCAGGGGTAGTTTAGGTGCCCTAGGGATGGTTTGGGTGCCCCAGGGATGCTCTGGCACACCCCAGGGGTAGTTTAGGACGCCCCAGAGATAATTTGTGACACCCCAGGGATAATTTGTGACGCCCCAGAGATAATTTCGGATGCCCCAGGGATGGTTTAGGATGCCCCAGGGATAATTTGTGACACCCCAGAGATAATTTGTGACGCCCCAGAGATAATTTGGGACCCCCCACCCCCCCGCGCCGCCCCCCCGTCCCACCCCACGCCCACCCCCGCCGCTGCCGCCCCTGCAGGTGTCCAAGACGGGCAAGGAGATCAAGGAGTTCATCGAGTCCATGGCGGGCGAGGACCCGCTGCTCAAGGGGGTCCCCGAGGACAAGAACCCCTTCAAGGAGAAGGGGGGCTGCGCCATCAGCTGACCCCCGAGCGCCCCCCGGGACTGTCGCCTCCCCCTCCGGCCTCCCCCACCCCACAGCGCGTAGAGGGCAGAAAAAGCGGAAAAAGAAGGAAAAAAAAAAATACCAGCAAAGCGAAAAAAAAATGCAAAAAAAAACCCCCAACAAAACCAGCCCCACCTCCCCGGGGATGAGCTCGCAGCTGAGCTTTGCTTTCCCACGAGCGAAAAAATTAAAAAAACCAAAAAAACTAAACAAAAAGTGAAACTTCTGCATTTTTAGCAGCCTGAGCGAGCGGGGGATGGTGGAAAGGCGGAGCTGTGTTTGCTCGGAGCGCCCCGAGCCTCTGGGGGCTGAGCTTATCCCAAAATCCCCAAAATTCCCCAAATTTCACCCGGGAGCAGCTCGGGAAGGAGGGAGATGCCACCGACACCACCCGACCTGCTCCTGTCTCGCTTCCTCCTCTGGAAAACCTCTGGAAAATCACCTGGAGCACTACAAACCCTTTTTTTTTTTTTAGGATAAATTTAATTTCTCCTAATTAAACAAACAGAAAAAAAACCCGGAGCACAGCGGGGTTTGCTTTTTTTGGTTTTTTTTTGGTTTTTTTTTTTTTTTTTGTTTGGTTTGTTTTGTTTTGTTTTGTTTTTGTTTTGTTTTTTTTTTTTTTTTTTTAAATCCATTCCAGCTCCGTTTAATCTTGGGGAAAACTCAACCAAAAACTGCTCCGTGGATCCCACAAGAGAAGCAGCAGAAATTTGAATTTTGGAGTCTTTCAGGGCGCTCTCCCTGCCTTGGGCTGTCCCCACCCCAAAAGAAAAAATTTTCCTCTTCTCCCAGAGCGGTTTAAATCCCAGGAAATCCCCTGGATCCCACCTGGAGCAGCTGGCACAAGGCAAAAAAAGCATTTTGGACGCTGTAAAAAATGGGACAAGACAGAAAAAAATTGGATTTTCCTCAAGCAGGGAGTTCCCCCATTCCCCTGCAGCCAGAACCCCCCTCCCTGCTCTCCCCAGACCCCAAAATATCCCGAAAATATCCCGAAAATACCCCAAAATACCCCCAAAATACCCCCAAAATACCCCCAAAATATCCCCAACCGAGGTGGTTTTGTTTTTTCTCGCAGATGCTCAATAAACCCACCAGCACCACCACGGCCTCTGTTTCTTGCAGGAAATACTCTCCAAAAAAAAAAAAAAAAAAAAATTTACAGAATTTATTTTCGCTCTGAAGCATCCTTTATTTCTACATCTGCAGCAGCAAATTAAAAGCCGCTTTTAATTTGCTTTAAAAGCAAATAAAAGCTACGAGCAGCAGCGCTCAGTCCCAAATGGCGGCTTGTGACCGATGCATTATTTTAATGCTCCATCTTCCAATAATTTTAATTTTTTTTAACCTTTAAAATTTGAATGCAAGGTGAGGCCAAATCCTGGTTTTTCGTGGTTTTTGATGGTTCTGCTAGAGATTTTTTGGGAAAACAGAATCCAATTTTTGGATGGATTTTGATGGATTTTTGGATGGAGTTGGTGTGATTTTTTTGGGGACGGAATGTGACGCATTATTTTTTAATGCTCCACCTTCCAATAATTTATATTTTTTTGCCTTTAAAACCTGGATGCACAGTGAGGCCAAATCCTGGGTTTTTTGTTTTTGTTTTTTATTTTTGGTGTTTTTTTTTTTTTTTCGTGGTTTTTGATGGTTCTGCTGGAGATTTTTTGGGAAAACAGAATCCAATTTTTGGATGGATTTTGATGGATTTTTGGATGGAGTTGATGTGATTTTTTTTTGGGGGCGGTTGTGATGGAGCGGAATGTGATAAATTATTCTTTTAATGCTCCATCTTCCAATACTTATTTATTTATTTGCCTTTAAAATTTGGATGCACAGTGGGGCCGAATTCTGCTTTTTGATGGGAGTTTTTTTATGGCTTTTCCGGGGTTTTTTTTGGGAGAGCAAAATCCAATTTTTTGATGGATTTTGATGGATTTTTTGGATGGAGCTGATGAGGTTTTTTGTGAGGAGGCTGATGGAGCTGAACATGAGATGCCCCATAATTAATTTGGGTTCTGCTTCTTTCCGCTGGCCACCGCTCCAAGGTAATTTCAGGCCATGTAGGTAAAAAAAAAAAAAAAAAAAAAAAAAATCACATATTCCTGTGACGGCCTTGAGGCCATCGGCTCCAGCGGGGCCTGAGCTGCCCCTAATCCGGGCCGAGAACCGGGCCGCGGCCTGAGGGGATTAACCCGTTAATCGACGTGA